>OZ018329.1:109013121-109109746 GCA_963969495.1 Ceratothoa steindachneri
CAGCACAAAGTTGCCCATGACGTCCTTACAAACCGACCGACTAATGGCTCTGATCTCCTCCCTGATGGCTTCCTTGAGTTCCGTGGTGGTCCTGGGGGATCGCCCTGCGTACACTCCGTCTTTAAGGAGGGGCTAAGGTCTGGGCTGTGAGGTGCCGACTCAAAATCAGTCTTGAGACTGATCACACGGCCACCAATGTTCTCTTTCAGCCAATCTCGGGACAGGTTTGAGGTGTGAGAGGTTGCTCCATCTTGCTGGAACCAGAACTTCCCCATAAGCGACAGGAACAGGGTCTGCAGTTTCCTCTTGAAGGTTTTAAGGACAGCGACATACCGTTCCTTGGTGACTGTCACTGTCGCGTCAGATTCCTCGAAGAAGAATGGTCCGATGATGCCTCTGGCTGAGATTGCAGTCCATACCGTGCACTTAGAGGAGTGTCCGGGTTTGTTGGCTCCCTTATTTGGTATGGAGGTTCCACAGAAGACATTTGCCTTCGAGTTTACCTTTCTTTCATGATGGAAGTGAACTTCATCTGAGGTCCAATGGAGGTCAAGGAAAGTTGGGGTCCTCTGAATCTTCTCCAGTATCTTGATTGCCATAGCCTTTCTCTGATCCTTGTCTGAGGCTGTAAGGATCTGCTTTGTCTGTATTATGTATAGGTAGACCTTTAAATCCATTACTAGCACTCTACTGCAAGTCTCACGGGACATACTGACGGACTGACTTCGCTTGCGTACAGAGTGTTTTGGACTCTGCTGAACTGACTCTCTCACGCTCTCGAACAGCTCAGCTGTACGCTTCCTGGGGCGTCCTGAATATCTTTGGCGGTTGCCACTGGCTGCATTGAGGTTCTCCACTGTCCCATAGTATCAAAGTGGTCCACCCAGTCCTGAATTCTGCTCTTGGAAGGGGCTTTTTCAAATTGGAACTGATGCACGAAAGTGTCCTGCACTTTCTTGAACGAGCCTGTCTTGTAGTAATGTTTGATGCAGTATATTCTTTGCTGGAGCTCCCATTGAGATCTAATTGTGTTCACAGGTGTTGCTTCTGTAATGTCCTGCAAAGTAAGGGTGATTAGTGAATGAAGGAAGGATATATCACAAAAAGTGTGTGTAGGGGCCCGTTTTTTGGGAGTAACCCGTATATGTAAACCGATATTCCAGCATAATGTTGTCAAGACTTGTCAAGTCGTATAAGAAACGCCTGGCAGCAGTTGTATAGTAAACAATGGTGGTGCAACGAAATATTTGGCTCTCGCTATCTAGCGTCCAAATTCATATTTCCTCTCTTATGTTTGTTTTGTTTGATAATGTCATATACATTAGAAGAATGTTTTAATCGTCTCTCTTAAATCTAATAGAAAACTGTTAATTAATAATATAGGTGTATAATATCCTAAATTATTGTAGGAAATAATTTAAATAAACTTCTTTTGAGCGTCCAAATATTTGTTTCACCTCATTGTATATAGTATGTATATATGCGAATCTCACAAAGTAGTATGTGTGAAGTGTATTGAACGAAAAAGGACATAAATAAATAAAGTTTATAAGGAAATAACTCATTGCAGCCTTTTGACCACCATGTGATTTTTATTGACATATGCTCTAAGCATTTATTGGCAAAAAACTTCCATCAAATATATGATCCTAAACGTAGTATATAGTCTTATTTGAGAGACAATGAATATAAATACACATTAGTGTTATACTAGTGAGATTTCTCCTGTGAATTAGGATATTCTCTAGCAACGTCCGTCCGAGATGCCCCGATATGAGTCTATGTCGTTTCCAGTGAATTAATTCATTGCGAGATTTCCCGATTAAAGAACAGCAACCGTTGCCCTTTTGATCGCCGCCATCTTGAAGATATCTAGGGATGGAAAATCACGAAGCAAAGTTTAGGGATACCAAACTATTCGAGGGGTCGATAGGGGTTATCTGAGTTGCCTCTTACTGGATTAATAGATCCTTGAGGAGGTGTTAGTCCCTGTAATGCAATAATACCAGTATTACTTGTCGCTCCATCGAGTGGTGTTCCATATTATAACTAGGTCGTCCTTCAAGCAATAGTTTGGTAGCTACTACTATAGAGGGAGCTCTCATCTTTAACCATTCTGGGGGCCTTTTGGTTCCGCCTCGGGTACTTCTAGCCATTTTTTCACACTTTTGTTGTTTCTGTCCGTTTTCCTCCGTGAGGTCACTAGGTGGAACAAAAGAACAAAGGAAAAAGAAGAATAAAGATAAAAGTGAAAAAATAAAGACAACTGGAAGTTAAACTTGATTGAGAATGACAATGACGTTTATTTGGGGGAACTTGTTTTCAAAAAGAGAACACCAACGAGGGCATCTTCCTAAAATTATAAAATAGTTTAAAATTAAGCGCGGTGAGGCTAAGGGAATTGTACGGGCATGAAAGGTAAATAGCCTGAGTAAATTGAAGATGAGATTACTTGGAGCTTAAGGGGAGAGGGGGGAGGGACGGGATCGCCACTCTCTCAAGCCTCTACCCGTCATCCCCCTTGGGGGGGATGAGCCGTATAAGTGCATCAAAATTAAACTCATAAGTTCGAGCTCGAGCTTGAGGTCATCCTTACAAGCGAAAAATGACCATCTCGGCACCGCACCAGAAATGGGCGTCGTGACTTAAAATGAGCTCAGTGGGGATATCTGCCCTTCCTCGGGGGAGGGAAGGGGGGGTCAAGGGGGATCAAACGGGAGATGAGGGTCAGCTTTTCTATATATCGAAGGTGGTTAAGCTCGTGTGATTTCAGTAAGCGGAGACGAATCCCCAAGAGGGAAAGGGGGGCATGAGAAGTCATAAGTCGTTTCCAGATCCTCTACTTCAAAGGGCGCTAATCGTCGGGGTCACGAGTTGGTAATTCGATCGACCACAACGACCCTTCCCCACTGGCATCGATGGTGGGGGGAAGTAAATAGGAGTGGATACTAATAGAATGGGCAATTGGAGGAAGGTTTTAAGGAGCTTTACAGAAAATCTGTTCAGCCCTCGGAACGGGAGCCATAGTGGTGCCACCATTCCATCTTGGTCACACTATGGAATTTTGGTGGCGGTATGTCTTTTTGGTTACATTATGGAATCTTAGTGACACCATGTCCTCTTAGACACACTATGGAATCTTGGTGACACCATGTCATCCTGGTCCTATTATGGAATCTTGGTGACATTATATCATCTTGGGGACACATGTCATCATGGTGCAACTTTGCAATCTTTGTAACATAATGTCATTTTGGTGCGACTGTGTCATCTTGGCGCCACAATAACATCCTGACCAAACTATGGTATATTGGTGACGCCACCTCACCTTAGTGGCCGTATTTCATTTTTGTTACACTATGCCATCTTGGTGACGCCACATCACCCTGGTGTTCGATGTTATATTATTGACACTATCTCATCTTGGTAACACTATATCATCTTGATGGCGCCATGCCACCTTGGTGACACTATATCATCTTGATGACGCAATGCCACCTTGGTGATACTATATTATCTTGTTGACGCAATGTCAACTTGGTGACACTATGTCATCTTATTACCACCATCTCATCTTTGTGAGACTATAGAATCTCGATGACACTATGTTATCTTGGTAACACTTTGCAATTCTCGGGATGCCATATCACCTTGTCGTCCTAATGCCATATTGGTGACACCATGTCATGTTGGTGACACTATGTCATCTTGCCAGATCCATAGATATTATTATTATTTTATGAGATGAGAGAGCACGACCTGTTTCACCTAATTCTCCTTTTCACTTGAATTATGTTTCTTTTCAAGATTTCTTTTCCGTTCATCCACGTCCGAAGGCCTCGAGGTCTCTTTCTTGGGCGATAAATGCCATCAAATAATTCCATTTGTGGAGTGCGAAACCAATCGGGTCGTGGCTGGGCTTTTCGTGTGCGTGAAGGGGACTTTCACATCTGAGAGAAAGTTGGGTTTGTGGGCAATGACCTTCCGGAGTCAGCCTTGCAGAGATTTACAGTGGGTTTTCGGTATTCCCAGAGGGTTAAGAATGGGTTTAGTGAAACCCGATTTGAGAGGGTTTTAACGCACTCCTAAATGCTCCAAAGTAATTTATGATATACACAGAGGTTGGAGCTTAGTTTCAGATACTTTCTGAGGTTTACAAGTGTTCAAAGGTTTGTAAGTGGGTTTAAGCACTCAACCAGATATGAGAACGGTTTTAGGCACTATTATGAATTTGCTTGTACTTTTAGGTAGTCTCAAAGGTTCGAAGCACGTGTTTGACATTCAAAAGATTTAAAGGTTATGTGTAGATATATTCTGTGGTTTCGAGAGTGTTATAGTTGCTCATTGAGGTTTGATGAGAGGTTTGCAAAGGGATTTAGACACTAAACAGATTTTCATGAAGGTTTCAGACACTGTTTGAAAGGTCTAACTGTTTTACATTATATGTATCCTAAAACCTTTGTTTTATTTTCTTTGGCAGAGAAACAACCTATAACTTGATGTTTTCTCTTCCGCAAAAGGACTTCTTCTTGGTAGACTTTCGTCCGCTTCTTCATGTTTTTTGTAACAGTGTTTCATCGTTGTCATAATGTCAATGATTTATTTACTCTCACCATTACTGAGATATGTGTGTGTAAGAGAGATTTATTACCCTCAAGTGTGTGCAATAAACTATTTGGCCGGTTGCCGTGGGGAATTGAAAATACCACTCTCTCATATGCACTGGTCCAACCAAACTGTGTGTTTGGTTGGTAACAGCTTACTTCATTCTAGTTTAACTCAATATAATTATCACCATCGAGTATTTACCAGTTCTTCTACTCTTTTCCATGTTTCATTCCTTAAATTGATCCCCACCAACTGCCTTGACTTGGCATGCGAAAGGCCTGTTTTAGTGCCAACAAAATGTCTTTCAGTCTAGGAGCTGAGATTGGTTAAGAGAAAGCTGGAGTGAATAAGCCTGTTATTTTCTTGTTTGGTTTCTGAACTAATGATCCTCTCACACTTGGACTACGGGTTTCATCACCTTTTGGGCTTGTTTTTTGAGGACCATCTCAGTGGAGACCTGATGTTTAATACGGGATGCAAACGAGGGATCACTGCAGCAGATGGCATCTCCGCAGATTCAAATCTAGATTCTATCCTGCTCTAACTCCACCGGCGTGACTTAAGTTCACTCAAGTTAAAAATGATTCTTTCTTTAGACTATGCATCTACATTGGTTTCAGGTGTAACATAAGCTACCATACTGTAGCTGACATATGTAAGATTGCGTGCTTTCCACGCCACAATGCCCACGGATGGATCTGCTGTTAAATATCGTCCACATATTTTCCCTTTCTTTAAGGGATCTCTCTTTACAAACTTACTGGCAGTGATATCCCTTTCCCTTTCGCTTCTTACGTTAAGTATAAAAAAACAACAATTTCGGCCAACCGATCAGATATTGTATAATAAATTAACAACTTTGTATAGTTGTTCTCTAAATACAGAGCGTGAAAAGAATCTTCCACGTTAATATGATCATAATTCAGGTAAATGGAACAAAATTGGCTACAAAATCTTTATGTTGTACACAACTTACCCCAATTGCATCACTAAATCTTATGTGTTTGTTCAATGTAGCACCCTTTATTTCATACATATTTAAACTATTAAAATGAAGTTTTGTATTATTTTTTTTCACAAAGCCCTTGAGTTTAATCATGATTATTTCTTTCAGTTCTATATGATTTGTAGGATTGGAAGTAAAAAGCATTCTTTTAGAAAACAAATAAATACCGATTTTAAATAAAAGAATTGGGACTGATCGGAATTCACTTGAATTCAGTTTGAGCCTGATTACCCATTTCCAGAAGTGTTTGGGCACCATTCTCTAGCTTTAATTGAGAAAGAGAACCATATTAGTGGCTGGGACAAGAATGTATCCAAAACAGAGTGATAAACTGATTTCGAATTCTTTCCCAAATGTCTCAATTGCATTAACATTCCACATTCATCCACCGTTTTTCAAAGCATAATCCGAGTAAAGCTTTTGAAGAGATGGCTAATAAATCAAAATATTATATTTGTCTGACAGTAAAAGTATTTCTGAAACTTATTTTAAAATTGCCTCCCGGCTAGTATAGTGGTTAGCGTGCTTGCCCGGCAATCGCTGGGTCGGCAGTTCGAATCTCCGTCCAGATTCTTTTTAATGCTCACACTATTTACTAGAGAGTTTACCACCGTGACTGCATCAGTGTGGGGAGTTGCGGCTTGCCCTGGATGACTTCCGCCTGATAAGCAGCAACATAGTAGCTTCATAGGAGGACTGGAACCAGCCAACTTTAACTTTAAACCCTGGAAACATTGTTTTAAAAGTGACTTTTTATGAAGATAAAAATTAGTACTGACACCCAAAGAAAATTAAGGAAATGTGGTGGCTTCAATTACAGAAATCAATCTTTCGGCCATTGATTTTTTTTTCTTTTCATTATCATATAGCTCTTGTTGGCAAACGATAGTTCCACGTCTAGGAAACATCTAAATAAACTCTTCTAAGTGTCTTTTTTCGTGATAAACTTATTTTCCTAGACATATTTAGGTTTAATGATACAGTTTGCCATCTCTTTTCATTAGTTTTATGTCCGTTTTCGGCGGCATCTTCGGATTTTTTGGATATTCTTTGGATTTTGGACTGAAATTTATAATCATTCGATATTCTCTAATTTGCTGCTCATAATAGGATATTCACTTTAGATTTTTTATTTTCAATCTTCACAAAAAACACTTCAATTAACTTACCCATCCATCTTTAATGTACTTTTCTACATATCAAAACGGTGTTCTGATTTCCAATTTGGCATAAATTTATTGTATGTATTTTCCTTTAGCTTTAACAAAGAGTAGAATGTATAATATAATAAAGCTAAAATGAATTTTATTTTGTATTGATTGGGCCTATTTTTAGAATTGCCGGGTAGATTTAACAAAATTTTCATTGTGTTAGCCTTGATTCCAATGCTTTAAATCTCATGAAGAAAGCTATAGAAGTTAAAAAGTATTTAGATATAATAGGAAATACTCAAGACAGAAAGTTTTCGTATAGTGATATATCAGTCTTCATAGGAGACGAGATGTAGCTCTAAGTTGTGTTCATCCTTCAAATTAAATTGAAGCTCCATAGGAGAAGCCTTAACCAATATTTATCCTTACATTATGGACCCGAAGGAATCAAGCTCTACCGTTCTCTTGAGAAGACTTCACTACCCGAAGATGGTTGAAAAGTTCACCCGAAACGTTGTATCAAGAAAATGAAATGAATTTCCCTTTATACATCCTTTCGTTCATCCTTCAAATTAAATTGAAGCTCCATAGGAGAAGCCCTAACCAATATTTATCTTTATATATATATATATATTTAGTGATAGAGTAAAGTGGTGAAATTGAGTGAGGTTAAAAAGTAGAGGTGGTGTGGGAGATGAATAAATAAATAGGTCCCTGGAGAAAGGGTAGTTCTGTTGTTTTTAATTTTTATGTTTTGTGTTTGTTGTTTTTCGTTTGGTTTTTTTTTTACTTATAAACTATAAAATTCATAGTTTATTCTAATTGAATTAACTAGCTTAATTCAATTAGAATAAACTATGAATTTTGATTCGTTTTGATTGGATTGGATTGGATTGGAGGCATTCAAGCCTTTATTTGGGGCGGTATTTTTTTCCCGCTATTGGTTTTATAAATGTTTTGAAGAAAAGGTCTTAGTGAGTGAATAATTTCTTTTTTAACTTGTAGGTTTACAGTATTAATTCCGAGTATAAAGAATTGTGCACGTCGCCGTCAGTCTGGGCCTTACTACTTTTAATAGGTCTTATTTGTCGAGCGACCTCGATGTCCAAGTGTGTACGAGAGAACTCCGGGGACAGGCGGGTGCCAATGGCTCGCCAGATCCTCTTATCTCTCTCGTGGAGTGCCACATTGATCGGAGATAATCCAACCGAGTCGTGGAGCTCAATCTGTCGTTTGTGTTCTCTTCTTCGGGTGTTTGTGATGATAAGCACATCTTTGTTCTGGATTCCTTGTATTTTCGTAATGTGGGTCTCGGCATTTGCGTTCAGCTGCACAGGGGTGGGGTGGGGATGGGTACAGGAACCTTGAGCGGATGCACGGAACCTATAAAATTCCTTCACATCTCTCTTGCTATTCTTGACTGTTAGCTCGATATGACTCGTGTAGCCCCCGGGGGTTATTTTGAGCCCCAGAGCAGTCCCTTCCGTGTAGTAAGGGATTCGCTCCACGGCTACACGTATATAATTGAAGATCTTACGAAACATGGGAACTATTTTTAATTTGGGGGCATTGGTTGTTATCTTCCATCTCCTCTCGAAAGAGTTGATGTTAGCTATCCACTTAGCCGCATTTCTCTCCATAAATTCCCTGTGAACATAAGCGATGGTACAAATTTGCGATATATCGTCAGAGAACTGTACATATATCGTACCCTCGGAGAGAGGTTGTGCTAAGTCGCGTATATAAATGTTGTATAAGAGGGGAGGACTGAGACAGCCCCCTTGAGGTGCCGTAGCTTCGAATTCGAATTCGGGGCCTTTATTTTCCCTGATTTGTATGTATGCTCTCCTCTCTATTATGTGGTCTCACAAAATCCTCTCAAAAATGGGGTTGAGGCCTACTTGAAGGATCTTAAATTGTATGCTTCTTTTCCAGACCTTGTCAAAAGCTTTTTTGACATCGCGGAGCATCATGTCGGCATGCCTTTTTTCTGCCTCGATCTTCGCAAACTCTTCGGTGACGACGGCTAGTGCCGTGTCAGTGCCTTTTTTCCTTCTGAAGCCGTGTTGCTGCTCATTATGCAATTTGGTTTGATCTAGAAGAGTTGACTCTGTTAGCTAATATCTTCTCGAAGACTTTCCATCAAATTCTATGAGAGATATCGGTCGAAAGCTGGCAAGGCAGTCCGGGGGTTTCCTCTCTTTAAGGATGAAAATTATCTTGGACAATTTCTACTGATCAGAGAAATGGTCCGTGTTCAGAGGGGCGTTCACAATGTTGAGAAGGCCACTCCAAACGTTAGACGGGTCCTGGATGAAAGTCTCACTGGTCAGCCCCGTAATACCCAGGGCTCTTTGACGAAAGGATTTTAGAGTAGCCGAGAGTTCTAGGGCAGTTATTTTACTGCCATAGCCTCCCATAAATCTTTCCTGCGACACACAATGGTGAGGAGAGGTTTTGTGTATTTGTGTGTTTAACTGTTGTATTACGTCTGCTTCAAAATCGAGGTCGTAATTGTCATTTTCTTCCGGGGTAATTTGGAAGATTGAAGACCAGAAAATTTTAAAGTTTTCTTCAATCTCTTCTGTCTCAGTAATTGTTTGGCTATTGTGTCTGCCAGAACGTGTGTGAGTCTTTTTCTATGTCGAGTCTGTGTATTAGTCTGTCCCATAGTAGTATTTGCTGGTCCGTAATTAGTGTCTGGAGTTCGTCCTTAATTTGGCTTAGTTTTCTGTAGGCATTGTGGTTGGGGCCTATCAGCGCTACTACATTGGGCAGGTCCTTATATTCTTGGGCCAGGGCTCTCATGGAAGGGGCCAAGGTGGAGCTGGGATGGTTTTATAATTGATACGGGAAATGCTATTTTGATCGGCTTTGATTAGATAATCCGTAAGTTTATCCAGATCCTCATCTATTTCTTCTAGGTTTGCATCATACTAATGGTTAGGTAATGTAATTTAAGAGATAATTTTTATAATTTTCCCAGTTTACTTGCTTGTAGCTTTTGCGTTCTGGGATTTTAATTTGAATGGAATTTACTCCTACTGTAATTTTGAACACTTGGTGGTCGCTCGAAAAGATGGGGTCCGGTTCAATGTAATAATGTAAGGAAACCTGATACTAGATAAGACTATATCGGGTTTTGTGGCTGCTCGCCCAGATATGTACGTCGGGAATTCGGGTCCAATCCTTGTCATGTATTGTCTGTCGAGTAGTAGTTTGATGTTTCTTGTTTCTACCTGCATTGTTGTAGGAGGTATAACCTGCCACTACACACCTTGCGTTTAAATCTCCGTCGAAGAGAACGTTTCTCTGATGGCTAAACATCTGCAAGAGGTTGTGCATGGGCAAATAGCCGCGTCTTGTGGGTTGGTACCCCGTGGCAACGACCAGTCACCCTAGGGTAGTACTCACTTTAATGAAAAGGTAGGATTCATCTAAGTCTTCCAGAGTCATGTATTTTAGTCTTTTTTTGTCGGCTATTGCGCAACCGTCATACCGTTTCTGACTGTGATTTTTGCTAATAACATCGTATTGAAATTTTTTTTAAATGTTTTTTCGCGGACAGTCCCTGTTCAGAAATAAGTATTATGTCAGGGTCACTCTGTCGCATAATATTGCCATAGATGGAACCTTTTTCCGTCCCACCCATTCACATTCATATGTATTTTCGAGAATCACGAGTCACTAAATCTTGCAAGTGGTTCATTGAGGCACGCTTGGTAGCTATTATTCTGCATCAGTTTACAATGATTTGCTGGTACTTTTGTATTTTTTACATTAAATGATTATTGCAAATTGTGTGAAGCAATGTTGTCTAAAGGGAAAACAGCAAAGAGCGTAAATAGTTCCTAGACATCTATATACATGGAGATGATTCACACACCAAACATAAATAACACTTTTACCGGCCCAATACTTTAGATGACCTACGCGTTGGATTAATATTTTTTCTTTATTTATTAATTTATATTTACTGTTTATAGGTGCTAGTTTTAATACTCGTATATATTAATGCTATTTATTTATGAATGTTAAAAAAAATTAATTTTAGCCGAATTTGATGATTTATTATTGGGCTCTTGGCGAACAGATTAGACCAACCTTTATGACCAATAGGGCTACCACTTTTCGATTTTCCTAAATATCGTGTGCCATACAAATAATATTGGTGTTGCAGTTTAAAACACATCATATGAGAACAATATTATTATAAACTAAGAAATAAGTAATTACCTTTTAATGAGCAAAATTATAGCGCGATTCTTATAGATATTATGCCGTTAATTCAGTTTGGAAACGTAGTGTTGCTGATAACCGAAATTGCAAAGTTACCAATTACCGCAAGATGAATGAGAAAAAGCATTTAGATATATTTGTAAAACAGACTTTAATAATTTTAAATTCTTAACTTTGTTACGAATAGTAAGTTATAAATATGGAAAACTTCTAGAGCAGGAAACGACCATGGATAATGCAGGACGATAACTATTGCTGCCATAAGTATTTCGAAAATTGTTGCTATGAGAACACCTGGGGCTCTAGCACAAAGTTGGAGGAATACTTCCGAATTTTCGATCTTCTAACTTCAGAGGTTTTATAGCTTCAACTTCCCTACAGCTTATTTAAAGTCCCTAAGTTAAACCTTAAAACCATTTTAAAATTCATCTAATTTTTGACTGCCATTTGAAGTAAAGGCAAGCGTGTCTGTTACGTGTACCTTGCTGTGCAGCCGCGTAGATTGTTTCGCACATCTTTCGTTTATTGATCAAATATATAAAAATACTACGCTACTTTTCATGTTACACATAATTAATTATAGTAGTGGAAGTAGCATTGTCTGTCATTCTCTTGACTCTCGTGACACTAAGCCTACAAAATATTAGGTGATTACTTTTCTCAAATAACATGCTTTTCGGAATTTGCAGCTCTCCGTAACGAAGCCTTTATGCAAGCCCCCTATAAGTGCGTAACTCTCCTACCCCTTTGAAAAAAAGCAAGGAGTCACGGGCTAGGCTCTGTCCGCGTACAAAGAAAGGTCTCATACCTCATTAAGGAACGCCTACTTTACCGCGCCTGCTCGGATGAGATCAGCCTCGCTATTCATACCTTGTGTATCCCCCATCTTACGTCCCCCAAGTCCTCAATCTAGCCCATAATGGTCTGTTGGCCATAACAAAACGGCTCAAAGAACATTTAGATATTTCTTTTGGCTTGGCGCTGTAAAAGAAATTGCCGACTTTTGCAAGTCTTGTGACATCTGCCAGAAGACTGCGGCAAAAGGGCGTATACAACTTGCCCCTTCCAAGAGACTCCAATAATTTTGGGGCCCTTTTTTAGGGTGGCCATTGATTTAATCGGCTCGATTCATCCTTGTCCAGTGAAGTACACTCTTACGTCTTGAGTCTAGTAGATTTCGCGACGCGATTCCCCGAAGCGGTCCCCTCAAGGAAATAGATAGCGTTACCTGTGCAGAGGTCCTAATCTCTATTTTCTCCCGCGTGGGTATCCCGAGGGAGATCTTGTCCGACAGTGGTAGACAATTCACCACATAATTATTGGAAAACGTCGGCAAGCTCCTCATAATTCAAGCCCCTATTTAAAAACCCCATTTCACCCCTCAGCGAATGGGATTTGTGAACAATTGAACGGTACCTTAAAAGCCGTATTAAAGAAGGTGTGTCATGCTTAGCCCCGAGAATGGCATCGGTTCCTGCCCGTTGCCCTCTTCGTTTGCAAGGAAATTCCTCATTATACCCTAGGATTTGCCCAATTTGAACTCCTAGATGGCCTAATTGCAATAGACCCCATGATTATCCTTAACGAGCTATTTGCCAATTTCCGCCTGGATGAAGAAATAGAATCATCCTACTCTTATTTATTGGACCGACCTCAGCAATCGTCTAGAAGAGTATGCCGACCTTGCCTACAAGAATGCCGGTCTAAATTTAGAAAAATATCGCACCTACTTTGACGTCAAGTAAAAAAAAGACGATTTATGCCCAACGATGAAGTACCCCTTCTTTTTGCCCACGAAGACGAACAAGCTCCTCAGCTAATGGAAAGGCCCCTTCCCCGTCCTCGAGGCTTGTGGCCCCGTGGATTACATTATTAAAAGCCCCTCCGGAGATAAGCTGTTCCACGTAAACTTGTTAAAGCGATACCACCGCCTGCCTGTATCAATAATATAGTCGCCCTTGATGAAGAGACAGTGATGAGTGCCCCTTACCCCCCCGACTCCCTTAACGTAATCCAAACTGTGTGTGCTGAGCAGGATAATGATTATCCTCTCCTCTCTTTACCAGGCTCCCCAGAAAATTCTGCCCCTGTATTAAATGCGGACCCCCGACTGGTATCCTCTCAGAAGACACAATTATTAGGTGCGTTAAATAAATTCCCCGACGTGATCTCGGAAAAACCAGTTGCTCGATCCACTTTGAGCACTCGAACACACTCACCACCCAAGAGCCCATTCAATTCAAAACCCTATCCTCTTCCAATCCATTTGCGTCAGGCTTTCAACGACAAAGTGGAAAATCTATTAAAATTGCGAATCATAGAACCTTCTAATTCTGATTACTGCTCCCTCATCGTTATGGTTCGAAAACCTGATCAGTCTTTCCGTATGTGTGTAGATTTTAGGAAACTTAACGATGTGACCGTTTTCGACGCTGAACCTATTCCCCAGTTAGAGCAAAATTTACACCTATTCGAAGAGGCCAAATTTATTTCGGAAATAGACTTATGTGAGGCATGCAGGAAAAAGCCCGGAAGCTACTGACGCGAGAAAAGAATTACTCGGTTATCGAACGTGAAGCTCTCGCGATTGTTGGGAGTGTACATAGATTTCGCATGTATTTAATAGGAAAGGAATTTATTGTAGAAATTGATCACCGCCCCCTAGACTATCTAAAGAACTCTAAAAGTCAAAATGGTCGTTTAATGAGATGGAGCGTGCTCCTCCAAGAATATCAATTTCGAATTCTCTATATTAAAGGAAGTGCAAATGGCCTAGCAGATAGTCTCAGTAGAAACTCCGTAGAGAACTCCCTCCCCCCCAGCTAAAGTAGGAATACTTAGTCCTATATTATTTTCACTTTGTATTGGGTTGAGGAATAAGTTCTTGCGGTTTTATCAAATATATTCATTACCATTAACAATTTCAGAAAAACTTCATTTTTAATTGCTAACAATATGCAATTTAATCAATATTGTATTCTCCGTTGTTATTTAAGACTTTTTTCCAACGTTTAACTAGTTTTTCGATGCCTCTGCAATAGAAAATCTCTGGATTTTGACTCGAAGAATTCGTCTAACCAGGTTCTTAATTCCATATCAGTATTGAACGAAACGCCGCGCAAATTGTTGGAGGGCGATCGGAACAGATGGAAATCTGATGGAGCCAAGTCTGGCGAATATGGAGGATGCGGCAAGATTTCCAAATTAAGCGTTTGGATGACGTTTTTTGTCAAATTGGAAATGTGAGGACGAGCATAGTCATGTTGCAGAAGGACTCCATAACGTCGATGAGGTTGCTTTTCAGAATAGCTTCGGCGAGTCGATACATTTGTTGAACGTAGATTCTGCATTGACAATCTCGTTGTTTGCAAGGAGCTCCTAAAGAATGATGCCTTCACAATCCCACCACGCAAACAGCATCGTCTTTCGTGGATGAAGTCCTTGCTTTAATCGTGGAAGTGTTTTTTTTATTGGGGCTAAGCCATTGTTTTCGATGGTTCATGTTGATAAAAACACACCACTTTTCGACGCCAGTGATGATGCGGTGAAGAAATCTGTCCTTATATCCATGAGTAGCCTTGTGAAGAGCAAGCAAACCTGCGGCAATCGTGGAGTGTTGAAGTTTGTTGCTTTCGCTCAAAGCGTGCAGAACCCATGCACCGAGTTTTTGAACTTTCCCTATCGAATGAAGGTGATTCACATCAGTTTTCTCATCACACGCCAATTGTACAGCCAATTCTCTAGTCGATTGATGAGGATTTTCATGAAGAAGGTCGTTCAATCGATTTTCATCCAACTTAATGGGGCGACCAGAACGTTCTTCGTAATTAAGATTGAAATGACCGTTTTTGAAACGTGAAAGCCACCATTGAGCTGTCCTTTATGATAAAGCATTTTCTGCGTACACAGCAGAAATATCGTAAGGAGCTTTGGCTGTGTTTGCATTGTTCCCGTCTCGACTGAAAATGAATAACAACAAGTGTCGAAAATACACCTTTCTTTCAACTTGAAATTCCATTTTGAGTGTATGTACAGAAAAAAAATTAAATTAACACAACTTTTAAATAAACCGCAATGACTTATTACTCAACTTTAAGACGTAGCCTAAGCAAAAGCCTAATAGTCTACGCTGTTAAGAGATGTAGCCTAACCTTTGCAAATTTTGCTTACATTATTTATTATTGTTTCTTAATATGTGTACAAATCACGTCAACAAAACTTAAATCAGCACGACATTAAAAAAAACCGCAAGAACTTATTCCTCAACCTCATACATAAACTTTGTCGCTGAGTCTGCTTACTCTCGTTATATGCATCAAATCTGTTGTTACGAGGGGCGTTCAATAAATTTTGCGAATCGGTAGGGCAAAACAGAGGAAGGGGGATGGCTCTTTGTGGGGGGTGTTCTGACAAGTTATGACAAGTCAGGACCTGTAGTCGCACGCTCCTGCCTCGTCTATTTAAAAAGCAGTAGCTGATCGCAAATCGTCAGTCACAAATTTTTCAACAATGGAGAAAGTTGAGCACCGCGCAGTGATCAAATTTTTGACCAAGAAAGGCAAGAATGTAAAAGAGATCCATGAACGATGGTTGCAGTGTACACCGACACCGCCTCTTTCTATGTAACCATTGCTTGCTGGAATAGGAAATTCCGCCATGGTCGTGAGTCCCTTGAAGATGACCCCCGTCAGACGTGACCAACGAGAACAATTTGGCCCGTATGGAGAGGATTATCCTCGAAAATCGACGGGTGAAGATCGAAGAAATCGAGCGAGAACTTGGAATATCACATGGAAGTGTTATCAACATCATCCACGACAATTTGGATATGACCAAGGTCTCTAACCATTGGTTCCCTAGAAACCTCACGAATCCTCACGCCCCATGTTCAACTTCAACGTCGTCAAAGTTCGGAGGAGCTGCTGCTCCTGCACAACCAAGACCCGGCGGGATTCGAGTCACGCATAGTGACAGGTGATGAAACGTGGGTCCATCACTGGGATCCCCTAGCGACTACTTTTTATTCCCTGTGTGGACGCCGGTTTGGGGACAATGAAGATGTCCAGCTCGCACTTCCAGGAGCGGATTGAGCAGCAGTCGGGAGGTTTCTGGTTGTCGGGAATTCGAAGCCTCAGGGACAAGAGGCTCAAGTGTATTGAAGTCGAGGCTAGTTATATTGAAAAAATAATAAACCCCTTTTCTTATATCTCGTTTCCTTATATCCGAATTGCAAAACTTATTGACCGCCCCTCGTATATTTACCCATTCTATGCATACCATTTGACGCTTATGTATTTTTGGGGGGGCGGGGGAAGGTATGTTATATTCCTCGGTATTTGTATATAATATAATGTTTTGTCGTTTCCGTTCTACTACCATTTGTCTGTTTGTTTGTTTAAGTAATTTTTTTTGTATAAGTAAAGATTTCTTTTATTACCTGTATAATTATATATGCAAATATTTTTAGCAACGCATAAAAATGGATTATGGGCCATAGCGGCAATTGCTAATGAAAATTAATTTGCTAAGTGTACTGAATTTATTCGCTTATACCATTAAATTCACCGTGTGTTAAAAGTTTTTGAAGGCTCAAATGGGAATTAAATGGTCTTTAAGTATTATAATGGAAAGGCGAGTGTAAAATTTGCCAGTTAATGGAGGAAATCGGCTTTGATGCGGATTAGCTTACTGATCAATAAACGAGTGAAACGATTAGTAATCACCTTAGACGTTAAAATGTAAAAGACCTTTACCATGGAAATCAACGAGCGAGGAAGAAGTGTCTGATTGCCGGATGCTCTTTTACGCGTGGAGAATACGATGGAATCTAACCTCTGAACTCATCTGAACTGATCTATTCTCTGCCCTTCCCAGACAAGTTTGTCTCTGGGAGGAAAGACATAGGCGGTTGTGAGTGCTCTTATCTGTCGAGACGCAGAAAAGAGACCGCTCCTTCCTCTCTCTCTCTCGCTTCAGATAGACAAGCAGAAACTCGGCCGACATTTTTTTGCTCGAACCAGCATGGGTCTATTCGTGTAGGCAAAAGAGTAAGGCCAACGTTCACCACAGTAATATTACAATCATTGAATATTCGCTCATTGTGAATGGCGTCAGTATAAAGGCTCATCTCTAAAGCTAGCTGGCTTTGATTGATTCCTCGATCTATCTTTGGTCATAACTTGTAGTCTCATATAAGTAAGTGCAAATGATTCATGATGCATTAGTGATGTCCTTTTTTAAAGAAGCCTAAATGAATCACCCCTCAGAAATTTCGCCATTTAGGATCTGATACCACTCTATAATAGGAAAAAGATACGCCCGACTTTGGTGAGTAGAAATTAAGGCTCCTAGTTGAGTGAAATATGGCAGCTTCAGGATTGCGAAGTTTCTAGTGGCAATGCTGCCACTGGCGAGATTGCAGTTAGATGAAGAAACGCTATTAATTATTTTGTACAGAGGAAATTTTTCAAATCTTCGGTCGTATGAATAACGAGTCAACTTTAATACAGAAAATATGCTAAGAAAGTTACAAAGCTGTTGTATAAAAAATATGCGTTTACGCATATTTTTGATACAATGAGGTTCGAATGAGGTTCTAAATTCATTTTGAATTTAGTATATTTTTACCAGTCCACTCGACGTTAGAGGGGTTAGCTAATACATTATAGTTGATAAAGTTTATTTACCGACTTAGATTTCGGTTGAGGTAGATCTCGAATCTAGAAGATACGGAGGGTGGCGATGAGAGTCTGGAACTTCGCGATGGAGGACGGGTATGAGCGAATGGAGAGGATTGGGAGTCTGGAACTTCGCGATGGAGGACGGGTATGAGCGAATGAAGAGGATTGGTAGTTAGGAACTTCGCGATGGAGGACGGGTATGAGCGAATGGAGAGGATTGGTAGTCTGGAACTTCGCGATGGAGGACGGGTATGAGCGAATGGAGAGGATTGGGAGTCTGGAACTTCGCGATGGAAGACGGGTATAAGCGAATGGAGAGGATTGGGAGTCTGGAACTTCGTGATGGAGGACATGTATGAGCGAACGGAAAGGATTGGGAGTCTGGAACTTCGCGATGGAGGACGGGTATGAGCGAATGGAGAGGATTGTTCTGTAGGTTTTTCTTTTCAGGCTTGGTCAGAAAGGGAATCTCACAGGGCTACACAAGATTACAACGTAAAATATTTAATGTAATTTTGAAAGTAATTTACAGGCAACTTTTAGTAAAACACTGTAAAAACCTTGTTATTGTCTTTGATAGGGTATGTTACTGTAAATATTCAAAAAGTACACTGGATTAAAAATATAACATACATGCTATCGTAATTTTCCATAGAGTATGGCAGTGTATTTTCTACAGTAATATGCTGTATTAAAAACGCAAAAGCATGAATTTATGTTGTAAAATAGTGTTATTTGCTCATTAGCTGCCAGGAAATTTCTGTAAAAATCATAGTATATGTAGGGTCCGGATAGGGAACCAAAGTGCTCTCACGATAAGTTCAGGATAGTTCAAGATGTGTTCAGGGTGTACTCAATGAGTGTTATGGGATGGATCTATTGGTATTCGGGGACGGCTCAATTGGTGATTAGGGATGGAAAAATGGAAGAAGAAGGATTCAACATGTGATCATTGAAGTTTGAATGAAGGGTTAAGGGAATTGCTCAATGAGTGCTCAAGGAGAGTATATTCGCCAGGAAGTTTGTTGCATAGATCTGTAAAGAAAAGTGGTCTTATATAAGCGCAGATAAATGTTGTTGCAGCCTGGTTGACAAATTATTCCTGATATTAAATATATATATATATATATATATATATATATATATATATATATATATATATATATATATATATATATATAATTTGAAAATACAGAGAAACCTATTTGCACATGCACCATGCAGCTAAATAAGGCATTACTTCAGAATTAAAGGAAACCATACATCCCAAACTTCACAAAAGAAATCTCAGACCGCATAAAAGATGCATTTAACATCTCGCACCACCAATCTAATATAAAACAACAGACAACTGGAACAAATGCATGAATACATTTAACCATAAAACTAATTCAACGCAAAGCTACCTAACTCTAAAAAAACCCCACACTCAATCTTCGCTCCTAACCACGAGACAATGGTTACTTGCAACAAAATACAGCCTCACCACAACATACATGCATGCCATTGGAAAGACTACTTAAACACCAAATTATTACATGACCTAACATAAAAACCAAATTTCCACCCAATAGACAGAAGAGAGAAAGCCCCTCTCCCCCAAACACACGCATTATCAAAGACCAAGTCCCTCCATCCCTTCACAATAGAAAACGTTCAGTTAGCCATCAAAAACTCTTAACCCGCAGGGCCTGACAATATATCGAACAGTCGCTAGTGAAATACCCACCCTCTCGTTCCTCTCAAAAGACGATTAAACAGATACGCACTACACTCGCCTCTCACACAATTAAACTCTACCTCACGCCAAGCATCTAAATGACCCCCCTTCCCCTGCCAAACAGACAAATCGGAAAAAAATCCTACGGAAGATTCAAGAAATCAACTTCTACCAGTTTTCCTCAAAATGGCGTTGGCTCACTTCAATGCCCTAAAAACTACCAATCCATTCATAAAATTAACTCGCCTTTGAGGCGGTCTTCCAACACTTCTAACACCATGACACTCAGTCTCGTATATTCTATTTACATCTATTTACAAATTTATTGGGATCTATTAGTCGTATATAACCATACCGCCCGAGTGAATTAGGACTCACCAGTGATTGTCATTATGAGCTTTATCAGAATTTCATTAGGATCGATTCCACCCTGGGAGGGACGAAGGGTGCTAAGGCGGCCGCCTTTGAGGCAATTCAAATGGGAACTTCATTCGGTGATTTATCACAATCGATGTAATAATAATAATAATAATAATAATAATAATAATAATAATAATAATAATAATAATAATAATAATAATAATAATAATAATAAGTATTTATAATGCGCCCTTCAGGGCTAGACCGTAACCCATTAATTCGGAAGGAGGATCAGAAATAAATGTTTGTGTGTACAGTATTTACATGATTAAGTCATACTAACGAGGATAATGCAGTCACCAACAAGAATGTCCATATAAGCATATATAGGTAAGCCTGAGACAAACCCAAGTTTGTCTTACAGGACTGGTGTTCCCATTTCTAAACCTGGAGCCTCTTCCATCAGGCAACACTCTGAGTATCCCCATCATCCTCTTAATTCTAATTCATTTACTATATTATCTTCAGCCTTAACTTCTCCCGATTTGAAAATCTTAGAGTCACTGTATATCAATAAAATAAATCCAAACCTAAATAATTACTCCTCCTTAATTAAACTATTCACTATATAACTAACCAACACTTCAATAGATTAACTAGCCAACCGAACAAATCTCGTTAGTAGTTTTATATCTTTAGTTAGTTGATTTCTCAACTCCCACGATAAATGTTTAATTCATTCTGATTTGTTTTCTGTTTTTTATGTTTTTTTTTATAATTTAATATACTAGATTATTTTATTGTTTACTCCAGTAACTTTTAATATATGATATTCAAGTCATTTGTTATAATTTCACTTCTTTCTTTTATTTTTTAAAATCACATTGGGTAGTATTAATTAATTCTATATATTGTTATTAGTGTTTTTACTTTAATTTTAATAATTGTCAATTTTATTATTTTAACTTGTTTTCATCCACTTTTTAGCCATTATTTAATGCATTCTTTTAACTGTTATCAATTAATGTTCCTTCACCTTCTCATTATTCGACACAGTCGCTGAAGATGGTCCTAGTAAAGGTCCGAAACGTCCAGCCAATAAATGATTAGTGTAATCACTTGGGTCTTCATATTCCTGATATATATATATATATATATATATATATATATATATATATATATATATATATATATATATATATATATATATATATATATATATATATATATATATATATATATATATATATATATATATATATATATATATAATTCTCAAAAACTTTGGCCATCCTGAGTTTAGAAGCATAATTAAAAGAGAAAAAAAAACACAAATATTCTTCGTAATCAACTCCAATAAATATTGACATAGATTTTCTCTTTGTAGGCCAAATTTCTGCTCTAATGTATGCTAATTTTTCCTTTTGGATCTGTCCATATTTGAGATTGCGCTCACCTTCTCTATCTCATTTTGATATCTGAAACGGGGAGCGAATGAGGGCGTGACTTTAACTTTTTTTTATCTTAAGATTGTGCTATGACTACAACGAAGGCTTCGCCGTATGATCCATTACTTATTTTCATAATCACGGTACATCGCTCAATAGGCCGTGATTACCCACCTAGTTATCATATCTTGTTATGTCTTTTGAGTTGTGCGATGTTAAGACTTTTCGTGATTTGGGGGGCGGAAACTGAGTCGAAATATGTCCTTCCATTTGAACCAAATTAAAACATATCGGGCATGGTTTGTCGTTCGATCGAGTCCAATTTGAGTTGAACTTGCGACAGCTGCCATATGCTATGGCGACTCATGTTTGGAGTCCCAAGACTGCAGGTTTGACTGAGACCAACATACATAACCAGCTAAAATGTCTTTCGAGTTTTTTTAAGGTATCTCCAGCAAAAAAAAAATAATAGTTGGTTTGAATTTATCTCTTATTCTTTGTTTATTTTTAAATTTTATTTTATTTTATATTGTTTTCATTATTATTTCTTCCATATGTCCACCAATAGTCCATTTTTTACTCGATATCCTAAATGCGTTAAGGAGGTTAATCCATATTTTTAAACCTATTTCAGATTTGGTGGTGCGCTTTACACACAGCTCAGGCGCAGTACAGAGAGATGACTTGCGAAGACATTGGATCTAGGCATGCCAGAAAAATGACAGAGCCCGGGCCAGAATGTGACATGAGGGAGAATAACTGGTGCATCGAAAAGACATCAAATTATCCAGAGTAAATATTTAGTTAAAGATTGTAGGAGAATAGAATTATTTTTTATATATGAAAGTACCTACAGTATATCTAGGGTGAAAATAGGAATTGGGAAAAACAGTTGTCGATATGAGATTTAAAATAATGCTAATTATGGAATGAACTTGGTGTAAATCAAAAGTGTCTTGAATATCAATAAGTTAAGGCAGAGGGGTGGTTATGGGAAACGCTGCTATTGGCATTTATTGCTAAAGGAGCTATTTCTTGTTCACAGGCAAATGATCATGGAAGTGATTCTTGATAATCGCGGGATCATGAAGCGGCTATTCGGTGACCATCGTGAAGCTAGATTGCTCCGAGATGCTTTCAGTAACCATGTTGATGACAGTCCCCAAAGGCCTCCTCCTTTTCCTAAGCGCAGGAAAAACAAGAAACCAACGATATCTACTCAAGATCGGTTACCCGAAGACTTCATCAACGGGCGCTTTCCGCAAAGTGAAATTTTGTCCAGTATTCGGCACGGTAAGAAAATTGACGACAACCGTCCCTTGGCCATGCAAGTGGGCTCAATTGATGGTGAAGTGGTTGGCTCCAAAGATAACAGAGAAAGGGACGACAATGATACGAATGAAACCACTCCTACAGACAGCGATGGCATAAATGGTGCCAGGCCTTTGCGCAACAATGACGTGAATGAGACCAGACCTACGGATTTCAGTGATATGAATGAGGGCAGCGCGCCTAAATACGACAATGGCATGAATGAGACGAAACCTACTGACAACAATAGGATGAATGTGGTCAAGCTTAAAGATGATAATAAGATGACGGGGGGTAAACTTAAAGACAATTATGACAATTTAAGGATCAAAACCAAGGACAACAAAGACTCGGGAAAAGCCTGGCCTAAAGATGACAATAGCCTAAAAGAAAATCCTAGGGACATCAATGGCATTGAAGATGCTACTTCTGGGGACGCCACTGACGTGAAACTTAGTGAGACCCAATCAACCACGACTCTTCCTCCAAGTAGGGCCAACGACAAGGTGTTTGCCGACGATTTTGACACACAGATCCGAATTACAAAACCGCCGACTGGGACTCAGATTACTGTAGAACACGGAGTGACTGAAGCAACTTTTTCCTCAGAACAGATCAGTACAGAACGAGTTACCAACTTAGGTAAAATATTTCAAACACTTTATTTTGTTTATAACTTGAAAAAAATACACTTTACGCTTTCTCTATATGGCAGGAAAAGGCAAATCATGCCTCGCCCTACAGCTTCAAAAAAAGCAAATCTGTTAATGTTCTCTACGCATTATTTTTCCTGATTAACATAAAATTATGAATAATTAATTGACTATCACTCTAACGGAATGGCTTTCGAATAGGTTCAAATTTATAATTTTGATTTTCCTTCCTAACATTCTGTTCGTAATGGCGTTAAATACATTATCGTTAACATACATATGTTATTGTTTAATTATCAAACTTCTGTATTTTTACGCCCCCTTTCCCTCTCGTTAGAAAATACAATGCTTCTGGTAATTGGTTGTGTAGGTTATTACTGTAAAGATAACGTTATTTTAACCATAATTTCCAGTATAATTATAACCAAACTCAGAATTCAAAGTGTTAAGTGTAGACCTACGAGGGGCGGTCAATAAGTTTTGCAAATCGGTAGGGCAAAACAGAGGAAGGGGGATGGCTCTTTGTGTTTTTTTTTTAGGACAAGTTATGACAAGTCAGGACCAGCAGCCGCACGCTCCTGTCTCGTCTATTTAAGAAGTAGTAGCTGATAGTAGATCATCAGTCACAAATTTTTCAACAAGGGATAAGGTTGAGCACCACACAGTGATCAAATTTCTGACCAAGGAAGGCAAGAATGCAAAAGAGATCCATGAACGCAGGGTTGCAGTATACACTAACACCGATCTTCCTATGCAACCATTGCTCGCTGGAATAGGGAGTTCCGCCATGGTCGTGAGTCCCTTGAAGATGACCCCCGTCCAGGACGCCCGTCAGACGTGAGCAACGACGACAATGTGGCCCGTGTGGAGAGGATGATCCTCGAAAATTGACGGGTGAAGGTCGAAGAAATCGAGAGACAAATTGGAATATCACATGGAAGTGTTATCAACATTATCCACGAAAATTTGGCCATGACCAAGGTCTCTGCTCGTTGGGTCCCTAGAAACCTCACGACCCATGATCGACTTCAACGTCGTCAAAGTCCACAAGGCCAGAGTTGTACAAGCTGCCCTGCGCGAGTGCGGATTCGAGGAGCTCCACCATCCCCCCTACAGTCCGGATTTTGCCCCTAGCGACTACTTTTTATTCCGCCAGCTCAAGGCTGCACTGCGTGGACGCAGGTTTGGGGACGATGAAAATGTCCAGCTCACCGTCCAGGAGTGGATTGAACAGCAGTCGGGAGATTTCTGGTTGTCGGAAATTCGAAGCCTCAGGGACAAATGGCGCAAGTGCATTGAAGTCGAGGGTAGTTATATTGAAAAATAATAAAACACTTTTCCTCATATCTCGTTTCCTTATATCCGAATTGCAAAACTTATTGACCCCCCCTAGTATATACCATCAAATATAGCTTTGGTGTCGAACATCATGGACAGCTTAACAGATACTATAGTTTCTGCGGTGGCAACTTTATGTTTATCTGTAATACCGTCCCGCTTTCATTTATTTCATCTTTTCTACCTTTATTCATTTGATATTGTTTTTATAGATCTCCTAAACCTGAAGGGTAGAAAGAATCTTCGATGATTTTCATGCTAGATACGAAAATTCGCTACGGGGGCTTGCCCATAAGCAAGATAGACTTTACATAAAGAATAGACATAAGAAGACCTGTAGGATTGCACGATAGGTCAAATGGCGCGAAAATAACTTCTCATTTTAAAGCGGAGATAAAATATCCGCTAATAATACCTAGCTAATATTTTATTTACTTTTGTCTTTCAATTTTTTAGAACTAATTTCCTATCTTTTTAAAAACAACGCTTGCTTGTGTCTTGGGTGAGGGGAGTAGGGATGCATATAAAACAACGGTTCCTAAAGAGTAATTCTTGACAGCCAAACTAGATAGCAAACTTAATGCAGTCATTTTAACAGAAACGTATTATTAAATATTTGCTTTTAATTATGCCATCAAAGCACGTCTTGTGGAGGTAATTTTCCCATTTTCTTTAAGATTACGTGTATTTTTAACTTAAAAAGTCTTTGACATCTTTTTAAGATTTGCCTGAGATATGTAGTGGACTTTACTAACTCTGACAACTTTTGTGTAAAGATTTGCCGGAGATTTCGGAAGAGAAGTGGATTACAGAGGCTTCCTTCCCCGTCGAGGATAACAGCGATCTTGAAATGACAACTCAAGTGACCTTTTCACAGCAAGCAGCAATCACACCAAGTCCATTCGAAGATTCCGAAGGAATCCAGCTCCTTGACAAGGACTCTACGGCGTCTTTGGAGGTTCATGACTCCTACACTTTCATATAGAAATAGGTGGGGGTGGCAGTTCTATAGTGAGGTAAAAGGGAATGCTAAATATTTAGAGATTCTTTCTGCACACGTTTTTGGTCGCAAATTTACTTTGATGCCAATTGACTCAGATATGGGAGAAAAACAAGCATCTATTAGACTTGCATTTAAAATGAGCTAAATGAAGATGCGAGAGTATTTAGATAACGGCAACTAAAGAGTAATTGCTAAATCACGGGTCTCCATATCAGCATTAGATAAGGGCATTAACTCTTACCTCTTGGAAGTAGAAAGTGCATATGGGAACTCACAAATTAGCGCATAAGGGGGACGAATAAATGGGGAAATGTCCCACAGAAAGATGAAGAGGGAAGTTCGAGTACATTTGAACTTTATTTAGCTATCTTTAGTCTTACTCTTTCTTCTCTTTTAAATTGGTCTTCTCGTTTGCAGGCGGAGCTATATTATATATATATATATAATATATATATATATATATATATATATATATATATATATATATATATATATATATATATATATATATATATATATAATATTGATTCCTCGTCAATTTTATAGTCTTCTTTAGTAAATTAATTTTTTCATCTTTGCCATGCACAATTTTGCATTGCAAGAAGATAGAATAGCATAAATATCTCTATTTTCCATTAGTTTATTGGGAAAAATGAGATAGTATTCTGTCATTGTTTTTAAGACCTCCATTCATATTCCAGAACGAGCCAGCAACTACTCAAATGCCCCAAGGTGACTCAGAGAATGGGAAACTCATCTCACTTGAGACATCTACAGGAGCCTTTGTTTCAAGTTTGACCTTGGAAAATAACATACTTCCTAAAGATTCGGTGAAAAAAACTGAAACCACTGAACACCCATTGGACAACCTCCGAGGCAGAGGCGAGTTTGAAGCTATTGTAGAGAAGCCAAGAAAACCTTTAAGAACATCCATATACCCTAGACCTAATGTTTATAGCCATCGACCTGGTTACGGAAGTAGGAATCCACCCTTGCGAGAAAGAACGGAGCCTCTTTCCTCCACTACTAATGACGTTCCGATGACCAGGCCACCGGAAACAGTCCCAACTTCACCGCCACCTCCACCTCCATCTCCAGCTCAAATCAATAAATTGTGAGTAGATGACACGACTGCTGTTATGCGCTCCCCCCCTCACCAATCTCTGCTTTCAAGACTGGCTTGGAGCTCCATCTCTTCTTTTAAGCTTTTTTTTTAATTAGTAAACAGTGGTTCTGTAAAAACCCGTTCCCTTAAAGAAGGCCATACAAGAATATTATTTTAACACATTAAGTTAGAGAATTTGGTTGCCATGGATATTAAATTATGACTTGTAAGTAAATGAAAGGATGTTCGGATGAGAAACATTAAGCAAAGTCATTTTTTCTACTCTGCCTTGTCTCGACCTTTAGCCCAGCCTGTAACTCGACTTCAGAAGTGATTGCACCAACTTGGGCAAGAAACACTCAGGGAAAGAACCTAATCGTCGTCAATGTTGGTGGATTTATGCAACATCTGCACATCGAAAAATGCGAGTGAGTCTTAATGTCCTCCCTTAGGAAACCATTTAGGATAAGAAAAATAAATTTTATTTCCTTTATAAAGAAAAAATACATACGTTTATTACTTTTACCGCATTTGCCTTAGTTTAGGCATCAATGAGAGAGCTTGGAAAGATTCCTTTAGAGTCACCTTCCACAAGATAATAAAATAAACTACACAAAAGTTTGTATAAATAATGCAATTTCAAGGCTTATCTTTTATTCAGTCTCCGTTTGTCTTCAGCTTTATTTCAGATCTATGCAAATATTTCCCCTACAACTGAGCTAATTTTCATAAAAGCGTCTTCTGAGGATTTTTCTGCTCTGATTATTTCATTTAAGGCTGTTCTAGGGCAAAACAATCCCCTTCTTTTAAGTTTCTGGTTTAAATATATTCTAGGATGACTTAATCAAACGTATTGCGATAGCACCATCGATGATGAAACGTTTAAAAACTAGGAAGCTACAATTTTATTTTGGAGTCATCACTATTGAATATACCACACCAGTGTAATGTTAATGAACCAAATGAACATAAACATACTTGGCGGCGGTAGTTGGACGATGCATCCCAGAACAAATAATCTGCTGTGATTGACAACTCGTTAGATAATAATTATTGTTTCCTACATTCGTTTTTTTTTTATTTTCATCTGTCAATATTTGTCTTGGATAGGAAGGGGGCCATTTACCGCAAGATGTACTGCCGAATGGGGTGCCGTTGCGAACAACAGTACCGACTCCAAAAGCTTCTCGTCATTGACCCAAATGATGAATGCCGAGGAATCTTCAGGTACAATTTGGCAGAGATAAGTTGAGATTAAGATAGTCGCATTTCATTCACTCGAAATCAACTCAATGTATTAAAATATCATCAGAAATTAGTTTTACTATTCATTGGTTCAGGTATAACCACTCGCCAGATGGCCTTGCTTCAATTTCACTCATTTAACCACTTTACTGGTAGCTACCAATTGCCGTGAAAAGAGTTGTTGAGTTTTCGCATTAGAATTCTAGTAATGTTCATTCGACCATCCTCTCTCACCTACGTCACTGCATCTTGAAATCCAAAAATTTACGCCCAAATTAATGACCAAATTACCTTTGGTCAATGATTTTGAGTTCTTGTGCTTTGTATTGCATATATAAAATATTAGCTAGGATCTCAAGTACGGCATCCCAAGGATTGATATTAAAGCCTGTGTACTTCAGAACACTTTTCTTCACCCTTGTCTTATATACTCATCCTTCTCCGGTCTGTTCATAACCTGTTGGTAAGATGTGCTATCATTACTCATTCAATATTATTAATACTAATAATAGCTATTCTGTCGACTAACCCTTTCTCTTTTTGTACAGTGACTGGTTCCGATTTCCTTCATGCTGTACCTGCGTCTGTTACTCGAATAGCAAGCAACTCCGAGTCACGGGTCGGAGTGCCAGAATAATGGATGAGGTTTGTTGATACCCCGGTTTCCGATGTACTTAGACCCTTAGTTATGAAGACGGAAACAAACAGTTTAATTTCGTCGTCCTCTCGTCTGTTAACTTGAACGCAAATTCTCCGTGTGCAATCGCTCAGAATCTGTCGCTATCCATTTTGAGCTCCTGAGTAAAAATCTGGGGTGAGGATCGACGCTGATCATTAACTTCCGGCGTGATTTGCGAGGTCTTACGGGTAAGACCTCGTTGATCTCTTTTAATGATTCGCAAATATTCAGGGTTGAAAAGATTTGGTTTCTTTTGGTAGTTCTTCCTTTACTTTTTCTTTATTTAAGTTTTTCTTATTTTTATTATACGATTTATTTTCACTTTTTTTCTCCCCCAATGAGCTCTATTGAATTCATAAATATCAACCCTTCCCTGAAGGGAAAGCTGGGTCTAGATTTATCCCATTTATTGATTTTAAGAGGTAAATAAATATTCAATACACGCTTGGGAAAAGTTCATTGCATTAGATACTTACTTTAATTATAATTATACTACAAAATCGCACATTAAGTGGCTTACAGATGTATAATAATAATTTCTCACAAAAACTAAAAGGTATCCGACGAGTTTGCCTAAAACGATTTCTCTAAAGCAATATTTTTAAAACACTTTGGCTAAAACTAATTTGTCTAATAGCATTTTTTTCTATAATCAATTTGTCTAATAGTACTTTGCCTATAATACAATTTGTCCCCAAACAAATATTTTAATATAATATGGCATATAAATTGTTGCCTGGTATACGTTTCTATTTGCTACTTGACAGTTCCTATTTAAAGGTTATTCTTAAAAGATTACCTCTTGTGCGGAATAATAGTTCGAAATCAGTTATCCAGAAAGCTTTAAATTTATCACTTTAGTAGCCCATAATGTGTGCTTAATTTATTAAATCAAAAAGTAATGATGTAAACATGCAAGCAAGAATTTCCAGATCTAGAGCAGAAGGGATGTTTTTTTTCATTTCAGCCGACGATCTTTCGTAGCATTCAAAGTATTGGCTTAAAACGGTAATGTGAACATATCCAGATTTCGCTTTAAGCATGTTTATGCTATCGGGTTTAGCCTCTTTCCAGGATCACAATAATAGATGCATTTCACGCTTTTCAATGGACCACAAAAACACTGCAGTGATGCTCAGTTATGTATGGAGGAAGAGAAGCGTCTCAAAGCAATATTTAAGGCCGGACCGTTTAGTTAATACTATGAAGAGATTACCACTCAGACGCTCTTGTCAGAGAGCAGATGTAGAAAGGCTCACCCTTTCTTATGTACCCAAAACTTCCGAGATCGAATCTCATAGCTATTCCGCCCTTTGGGCATTGAGGTTGCCCACAAACTTTGGAATACATCCATTTACACTACACGTCGGCGTATCTCAGAGAAGCGGGCCGATGTCTACACATACATCATGTACACAAAAGAAACCCCAAAAAGCCATCCAAAAAAACTGAAAGCACACATACACACTGGCATGAACTGATGAGGAGACTATTTTCGTCTCAGGCCAGGGCTCAAACACAATCGTGGACCGTGCACAGATGATACTAGGTGAGAAGACAGAGTAGGAGGATAGGTAGCTCCTGGTAACGAATCCTCCGAAGACACACACGAAAATTTACGAGATCATTATATGCACATAATACAAATGTACGCACACGCTAGACTAAAACTACACAGCTGCCACAGGACTAACATACAAACTTCACACGAAGATACTCGGGGGGCAAATTCGACAATACCTACACTTACATCTACACCAAAACACTACAAAGACAAAAGCAAAACACAAAAACCATATAATAGGCAGGTTCTAATATGCCAGCAATAAAATGAAATTACATCTATACAAAACACTCATCAGACTACTCTCACATACACACCTATCACACTTGCAGCCGCGAGCCACGCATTGGCAGAGGAGAGCACAGAGGATACAAAATTATGTGCTAGTCACTCTCTTCGATTTGCATATACATGTCTACACTACACGACAATAAAAAACTCACACCACTAAACGTATGCACCAACAGCCGCACAATACAACAGTCAGGAAAACTCGCAAGAGACCCCACATACATCCAAATACACACCAGACAACACGCTGCATTGACATTGAGATACGCAGCATCCCACGAATGCATACAACCGGCACCCATATACATATAAGATAACAGCACTATGAGAATCGCGTTTCTTCTATTCGTGGCTCACCCTTTTCACCCGCCTCTTTGCCGCCATTATCCAATACCACGACATACACACTCGATACACGTCGCATCGGTGTATCTATCTCATCTTGAAGGTTTTCGCGCCATTTTCCTCCCTCACTTCTCGATTTTTTTCCTAATCTAATCATCTCATGTCACGCGTTTGGATCATGCTTTGATCATTGATATATATATATATATATATATATATATATATATATATATATATATATATATATATATATATACAAGCCATGGATTCGCTGCGCTCGCTATCAGCCCTTCGGGCTCTTTGATCTTTCAAAATAATGTAATCAGTTCTTCTCCCTTACCTCCATTTTCCCCTCCCTTTTCATCTCCCTCTTCATCTACCCCTATCACCTCATCTACTCCTCCGCTACCCCATCCCATCACCTCTCTCATTCCTTCCTCCCTAGTCCTCTATATGTTCCTGAACCATTCTACCCCTCTTAGTCCACCTCTCTCAACCTTTCTCTCTAAAAATCAGTAATTAAAGATATTTTTACGCCACAATATAAGAATTTCAAACATTGGTCATCTCGATTTAATTACAACATGACTTTTCATCCCAGGCAATAAAAAGTCTTACTTTATCTCCAAAATCATATTTTTCGGGGAATGACGGGTATCTCTGCTAGTATATATATATATATATATATATATATATATATATATATATATATATATATATATATATATATATATATATATATATATATATATATCGAACAAATCTCATGTGTAGTTTTCTATCGTTAGTTAGTTGATTTAACAATTTCAACAATAAAAGCTAGTTTTATCCTAATTCCGAAAAATTCCCTGCAGGGGTGAGGATCGAATTAAGCATATTGAGGCAGCAAGCACCGCTTTGATCCCCTTAGACCGTATATCTTCTCCTTCTTTGCCGTATTATATATATATATATACATATATATATATATATATATATATATATATATATATATATATATATATATATATATATATATATATATATATATATATAATATGGCAATAATCTAAAAACGTCAAGTCAGAAACTAATAATACCCTAATCAAAAATTTTAATTCTCTGAACAATGCCCTAATCATTGATAGCCGCCAGTATTTTCTTGTAAGTAATTAATATTATTGGACCCTCTTTTCCGGTTATTTTGGACCACACTTCCTGGCAGATCTTCTTCACTTCGTTCAACATTACTGTATTGCCACAGATTTTTTTTTCTTCATGAGGAGTCCTTTCGAAACGATGGTAACGGCAAACTACCACATTATGCAATTATTCCACGCTCGTTATCTATTATCTAGAATTTTATAGTGTTGTAAAAACCTCAATTCTGTATTAGTATTAACTAAAACACTTTGAGGAGGGATATTGAATTCTTTTATCCTGTCGTACGATAAATGGTATATATTTCTGTATATAACTACATATGTGGTTAATCTTTTGTTCCTATTTATTATTGTAACCATTAAAATTACATGTCGTAAAAGATCTATGAAAATATTTGCCATGAAAGTATGTAAATAATACAACGAACATTTTTCCAAGTGTGTATTGAATACTTATTTACTTATGTAGTTATCTTCCGCAGACTAAATAGAGTTAGTTTTTATTCAATTCTAGAGAAATTCTTGTTTAATTTTCTTTACAAATCTCTAGGGAAGTACAAGGGTGTCCATACAAATAGTGCAAGTTTCCAAGAGCACGGCTGCTGTACTCAATAAGCAGCCATTGCTTCTGGAGTGTTTATTTGCCTCATCTTGTATTGTGAATTTTCATGAGAGGAACGACTTCCCTCCCTCTCTTATCTAATAATTTAATTTATTATTCCCTCAGGAATTATTTTATGGTGACGAAGAGGAAGAGTTTCTCCATGACGAAATTGACCTCACTGACCCATTTATACGACATTACTTAAGTCTGGAGGAAGAGGAGGAGAAAACTTGGAATAACCTCCAGGAAGAAGCTTCTGAACCACAACCCCAATATAAGAGTTTCATCGACATTGCCAGCATCGATCGATCGTTTCATAGTGACTACTCCTTGAATGGCAAAGAGATGAAAGCACATCGGTTGTCGCCAAGAACTAACACTATTTATTCAAAAAGTCATTCCCCGAGACCAAAGGCGACTCTTTCAGAGTCCCGTCGTAACTCAAGCAGGATTTATACATTGCCAGAAAAGAAGTCTAGACTTTTATTTAGAGAATTCAATCATACAATCAACATTAGGCCTCAAATTGCCCCTCGTAGGATCCCACCGCGAAGGACTCCTATCTCTAACCTCCGATTTCCCTGGTTAAATTCGCAATCTTTTGCTCTTTGGCCGTCTTTATCAATCTATCGAAAATTCCCTTCACTCGGGTTGGTTCGTTCTCTACCCCGAGATAGCAGCCCGTTTGCAAACGTGGTCACATCTCGACCAACCAAGATCAGAGCTTCAACTTTGGGGACTTTAAATACAGCCACGTCGCCATATTTTAAATGGAATTGGGAAAATTCGTTATCTAAAATTAATCAGGAGAAGTCAAACCAAAACCGATCCTTCGTTCTTAGCAGGATTCCAAGGAACACGCAGGGTGAAGGTTAAGATGAAGAAACAGGAAAATGTGTAAGCTGCGTAACGCAAAGCAATCAGCATTTCAGTTATGTTGATGAATTTTTGCTTGCAATCGACTTTCTAATTTTTCTCTGTAGTAACTTGAATATCCGATCGGTTTAGGGGAATATTTATGGAAGTTTAATCTATCACTAGTGGTTGCTTCTAACTATCGACACATAGTGATGAAACTGTCTTAAATCTATAGCCGAGTCTTAGGAGTTTGGAGATAGCAATTTTGATCATATATTGCTTATCAGTTTCACTAGTGTACTCGAATATTCATTGACACTTCAGTGATTTTATTGAGGGGATTTCTACAGATTTTATAAAGTGCTTTATTCCTCGCACCATCATGACAGCCTAACCTAAATATAAAGTATGTTTTCATTTCAAATTATCTATTTATATGTCAGGATCTTCCGCAGTGATTCATCACCGGATACCCAAACTTGTCTTGTGGGTGCAATGTGAAAGATCTTAAGGCAAAATTGCAAAATAAATATAATGCCACAGAATGTGACGTTAGAGGAAAATGGTAAAAATGGAAACTAAGCTGCTGACATAAGAAAATACGGAAGTTTTGCTAATTGTATCAACTCTAGGGGTGTTATATTTCCTTCTACATTTACACAAGATATGAACATCCAATTATTGACAACTGCCTTCAATATGTTTACTCATTTCGAGCTCATTTTGGATATATTTTAGTCAGCGTTTATTGTGTTGGCCATTTATAGCCTATTTTTTTTTGTAGATAGCATTAACGGTGTTATTACATAAATGAGCACAATAATATAGGGGGTATTTAAACTGTGCAGTAAATTAGTCATTGTATATTGCTAAACAAAATGAAGTTGTTATATTTATCATGTAAATATGTAAAAAGAATTAAAGAAATGTAATTTTATTGACATCTTTAGAAATCTCTATGATAAATTGTATCGTGTTTTAATGATCGGAATCAGTAATTCTGAGCGTTCGAGGTGGGAGGCATTTTAATGTGTCAACTCAATTACTTCTTTCACAGCTTTTCCCGCCTTCATGTCCAGACGCTATTTTAGCACCAAAACTTTTTGTGGCAAATCATCTTACACACATTCTCCCCGGAATTCCTTTAGGTTTCTTTTCCCCCTTCTTCCGCGCACAATCATTAACAATTAACTTTCCCGATCTAGTCGTCATCTCACCTCATCACATACCCATAACAATACAATCTCTTCTCCCAAATATGTTCTCTTGACACTTCTCTTACCTACATTATTCAGCTTATTTTCTCATTCCTAATTTTGTATAACTTAGTTGTGCCATAGCTCCAACTTAACATCTTCATGTTCGAAACATCCACCTATTTTTCCAGGATTTCTTGATTGGTGAAGTTTCCGATGCAAATGACGCTACTGTTCTTGCTTTATCTTTTGTCACAAATAACACCAGAAACATAGCACCAATTCCCTCCATCCCGCCTGGACCCAATGATTTATTTCAGCATCATCTAGTGGTCCATCTGAAGTTACATACGATCCTAGATATTGAATAGTGACATTTCATAATTCTGGTTCATACAATAGAGCATAAATACTGTTTCTTTCTCTGATATTCACTTTTGGTCTTTTATTCTCATAAATATTTCTACTTTAATTCGCAATTCATCCCTATCCTGATTACTTATAAACAAGTCATTTGAAAAAATAATATCTTTTGTATCTCTTTTACAATCATTTCCAATCATTTGCAATTATTTTAATGACTAAATATATGGACTAAATTCTAAAGGAAGGACCTTGATAAATACCTACGTTAACTGGAAAGCACTCCTTAAGTCGTCACCATTTTTTTTCTCTTCAAACAACGCCATAGTTAGTCCCGAGGTACCATATCACAGACTTTCTCTATATCGATGAAAACAACAACATAAAGTTCCTTATTCTTTTCCACATACTTCTCCAGAGCTTGTCTCACAACGAAACCTACATCAGTTCTTCTTCTTACCGCCATATACCCAAATTGATACTTTCTATTTCAGTCTCCCTTCCGTCCACCATCCCTCCTGCTGCTCCAGTCATGCTCCACAAACATACACATACATAAATACAACACGTCGCATCGATGTATAGCTACCGACCAGTTAACTCTCTCTATCCACTCATAAGTTATTTCCGAGCCATTTCCTCTACGACTATATGATCTCCTGTATATTCCACAGTGACCCCTTTCTGTTCTTTTTATATACATATTCGCTTCAAGTGTTTTAGGTTCACTGTTTAAAAGGAGACAGAATAACGACTGTTTCTGCTTTGCTGTTTAAAATAACGAGTGCTTCAGGTTCACTGTTTAAATAGACACAGAATAACGAGCGTTTTAGGTTCACTGTTTTTTAGGACACATAATAACGAGTGTTTCGAGTAAACTGTTTAAAAGGACACAATATAATAAGCGTTCCGGGTTCTCTTTTTAAAAGGAAACATAATAACGAGTATTTCGTGTTCACTGTTTAAAAGGACACAAAATAACGAGTGTTTTGGGTTCATTGTATAAAAGGACACATAATAAAGAGTGGTTCAGGTTTACTGTTTAAAAGGACACATATTGTAGGTTATTTTAAAAGGCAAAAATTAGGGGTAAAATTGTAAATGAGAACGATAGCAAATTATTCAGCGGGATCTCGATAAAATCTTCGAATGGTCTAATAAATGGAACATGAAATTCAATTATGACAAGTGTAGATTTTTGCACGTTAGTCGAAATAACCCAAGTTTTAACTATGAAATGGGTGGTAAAAATGTTATCTCCGTGGACAAAGAAAAAGATTTAGGGGTGCGGGTTTCAAAGGATCTTAAGTTTAACAAACAGTGTGACGAAGCATGTAAGAAGGCAAACCGAATGCTTGGATTTATTGCGAGAAGTTTTCACTACAAACACCCCAAGATATAATCATACCTCTATATAAAAGTTTAGTAAGTCCACACCTAGAATACGCGATACAATTGTCGTTACTTTATACACATGTAAACATCAATAAAATGGAAAGAATTCAACGACGGGCAACTAAACTAATTCCCTCGATTAGAAATAAGAAGTATATCGGAAGATTAAATATATTAAAACTACCGACTCTAGAAACTAGGCGATTGAGAGGTAGGTGAGCTTATCGATGTAGTCAAAATTTAAATAAATTTGAAAAGGTAAATTATTAATTTTTTTTAAGTACGACCATGGCATCACACGTAACAACGGTTTTAAACTGAAAGGACGGAGGCTTCAAACGAACATAGCTAAATATTAAATTTCATTTTTAAATTCATCGACAAATGGAACGCACTTCCCACGGAGGTAGTAAATGCTCCTAGTGTAACTAGTTTTAAAAACAAAATTGACAGTTATTTCACAAATAATGATGTTTAAATACGGAGCACTGTTGTGGATTGAATGACGCGTGAGTGAGCATCGTGGCGTCAATGTCTAAAGGAGTACTAGTAGCACATTAAAATAGAATGGGACTGGCCTTTGAGTGGCCTAAGTAGTCCTTGCTGGCTCCCTGTAACTATGTAACTATTTGTTGTCTCCGGTCTAAGTGCATAGTCCCATATTTTCATTGTGTCAGACATTAAACCTCAGTAGTTACCGCATTGTTGAAAGTCGCCCTTATCTTCACACATTAACATAATTTCTCTTTCTCTCCAGAAATCTGACAACTTCTCATTCTTATTAATCTTATGCATGAGATCCCAAAGCAAAAATATTCCCTCTTTTATCTTCCACTTCCATGTCTCGAAGGGAATTACATTTGACTCAGTTGACTGGACATGACATTTTTCATTTCTTTGGATACCTCTTCTAGCTTCCATCCACTCAAGTCTACTTCTGTCTCCATTTCATTTGATCTTCCGACCTGCACCAACATTCATAAACTTTCTTAGTTTAATACATCCTCAAAGTAACATCCCAACTTCTCTTTGATCTCCTCTTATTTCCCTAATGACACTCATTCCTTATTCTTTATTTGTTTATTAGGTTAAGATCCATGGTTGCTCTATTCCTTGTCTTGGTCATTCTATAAATATATTTATGTACCATTGTTATTTCTAAATCTGCAACAACTTCATCTCTTTCCTTTGCGTTATGTCCTATAATTTCTTAGCTTCCCTTTTTATCTGTATTGCATATACCCCCCCTCCCTAGTTCAACTATCATGGTTTTTACCTAAAAGTGATCCTATTCTTGATGTTTCCCTTGAACTTCTTCCGCACCGTTTAATATAATCCTACACTTTCTCCCTTAAAACTTCCACTCTCTCATTAGTAAATGCTCCACTTCCATCCTTTCATAACTATTAATCGCTGTTCTCTTCATTTTATTTTTTGTGTTCACATCATCCTCATTGATTATATTATATACTCTTAAATCTGCTCCAGATGTTGGCAATCCAATGACCAACATGGATCCTAGAAAATGATCCCTTGCCCCTGAGCAGCATGGACGTTAGGTATCCTCCATCGACGATCCTCTGCTAACTTATTTCTTTATTTCTTATCCGAAACTATTCCCTCTCCATTTCTTCCTGTCATATCGACTAGATATGACTTAGGAAGTTTACTGAGCATAACACTCACCGTCCTTCCAAATCTCATAAATAATGATCAACATTGATATAGTTTACTATATAGTTCACAATTGATAATTCTTAGTGAGATTAGATGGCTTATGTCTTACTCTGGAAGAGCGACGCACATTGGGACGATCCGAGTTGGTAGTTACCATAGTTTGATATTATATTCCCTGTAGAAATTGGCAGACAGACAGGAATATCATTAACAGGTAATGAAGATAGATTCTGAACAGTTAATGTTGAAACATAAGATGGAATCTACACGGCTGGGGTAGATACATCAGACCTCTCTAGCTGTAATAGCCATTCATTATAGTTCGGAACGATAAAAGATGTCTTTCCAATGATCATAAAATTGCCTTCTTCACCAAGGTGGAGAAGAGAAACTATAGATTCTCGATCACTACGAACTCTTACATTACCATAGCTAGGGTGAAAATCAAGAACCTCAGCCTCTTTTACCGGAGGCTCATACTTGCTGGCCTGTACATGACGTTTCAGAGAGCCACTTTGGCATAAATGAGTCGTTGGATCTCAGTGCCGGTCGAATTGTCCGTCAAATGAAGCAATTGTAGCGCTTTGCTTGTCATTTGCTCGCCAATTGAAGGCAGTAGTTGGGCTTCTAACTACAGTTCGCGAATTAAAAAAAAGTATTTTAGCCTATTAGACATCAAAGCTGAACCATCATCAGAGTGTATATATCCTGGTACACCAAATATGGAAAACAGAGGATAAAAATGATTGGTAGCAGTATAGACTGAAGTGCAGACTAATGGAGATACAAAAAAAATCTTGAATATCCAACAACCACTGTAAAGCTGAAGCAATTACGATAACTAGCATTAGAGACCTTTAAAATCAATGGAAGCCTTTCGAAAGGATTGCCTGCCTTGATCAGAGTTTGGGTTGTTGTCATCAGAGAGCTGGGATTCACCTCAGAACAAATGCAGTATGAAGTCATGTACAAGAATGGCATCAATGAGAAAATTGTCACATTAATAAACCTGGCACCCTAGTATGTCTTGTTATTCATCTCAAGAGAGATAAAATTATATCAAAGTGTATAAAAAGTGCATGGCTAGCTATAGAAAAGTTTTGCACTCGATTCTTTGATCTTTGAAAGGTTTACATGCGTGATAGAAAAGGTTTCATCAAACAAACTTAAAGTTCTACTTTTCCGCCACTTGTCATTAAAACGTCTTTTACATTGTGTGTCGAGATGAAATTCAAAAGAATGGAGATCTCTGCTCTCGGGCGAGCAGGACAGAACAAGTAAGTCATCACCAAGCGGCTCAACGTCAGCCGGATGACCCTCCACAGAGTTGCGCAGAGACTCAAGAACGGAGAAGCCCTCAAATATCGACCTCGTTCATGCTGGCCTCAAGGTGTCAACCGTTTAGCTGTAAGAAAGGCCCTTGAAAGTCCTCCGAAGCTTAAAATGATTGCACTCGCGACAAAGAAGAAAAAAATATCGGTAGCCACAGTGTCCGGGGCTTCATGGAGGAAGGCGGAAAGGGCTTGAAGTGCGTGGAAAGGCCTCTGCTCACCGATCGGATGTGAGAACAAGGTAGGCAGTGCTGTTGTTGCCATCTTAACGACTTGAATTTTTTTTCTGATGAAAAATCCTTCACAATAGATTCGGTCATCAACAAGCATAACAAACACGTGGTAAGCTTCGACCAGGACGTACCCGAAGTCTCCTACGCATCCACAACTACGTGTTAGCAACTAATGCTTTAAACTAACCATCCCTGCTAAGTGTTGTAAAAACTTGGAAATACTGCTCAAGGCTATCCACAACCTGCTGTCGGCGAGCGGCAAGTAAGTAGCGAGAAAAGATACCATTCTTGGGTTTCACAAACTTGGCTCCCAAGATGTAAATAGCGGCTTCTTAAGTGCCATATCATTATTATTATTATCAAAGTCAATGAAAGCGACCCATTGGAAGGCCACAGCCAAAACGGCCGTACCTAAGATCCCTACAGGGACCAACGAGCGGCGCAACATTGATAAAAGTAGAAAACATAAAACTCAAGAAAGAAGAAAATCATTCACTTGCCTTTTAAATATATCCAAAATTATCCAAATTAACGAAATCATTGCGCAGAAAACTGCGTCGTATTCATTCGAGCGACTGAAAAAGTACGGTCATTCTGCCTTAACGAGTAGCGCGTATTACAAACCAGCCGTGAGGGAGCTGGCATCAGACAGTGAAGTGGATGATCAAGATCAGCGATAATTTAAAAGAAATGAGTCAATACAACAACGAGTCGACGATGGCTAAGGTTCAACTGTATTTTGGGTAGCAGAAAACTAATCTGGTTGAAAGCTCTATCATGGACCTTTAAATTGGTCTCCAATGCAGAAGGGAAGACAGAATGAGAATATTTAAAATGAGGCCGGAGAAAGGAATAAAAACAATTCCTAACCACTCTTTCTGTAGAGTAGATCTGGTGGCACTTACGCAAAAAATAACTTTTTGAGAAATTCAGGACGCAACAGTGCGCAAGTGCAGCCCCAAAGTAACCTTGGGATTAAAAGTGACACCAAACAATTTCAGTGAATAACAATTAGGGACCGCAACGCAGCTAACAATGATGTCAGGGGCATGCGGTTGTAAGGTCCTTGATTGACCAATAACAAGGCTATGAGATTTACTTAGATTAAGTTTCATACCTCAAACATCACACCAGGATAAAATTATCTTGATATCCAGAGTAAGCAATTCAGCCAATCTGTGTCTGTCCAAAGGGAAAGGAATTGCATCATAAAAATTGTTATCGTCAGTATAAGCTACCATATTTGACTCATTCCCAGAAAACATGTCTGAGATAAAAAAATAATGAAGAGAAGCGGGCGCAGGACAATAACTACCCTGTGAAACATCAGATTTAACAAAGCTGTAGGAGCTAAAACTACCATCAACTAACATACGCTGCTTCCTGTTTTTCAAAAACTCGACCAGTCTGTCGATGAAATGACTACAATACCAAGGGATCTAATCTTAAATAAAAGAGCGTTATGATTAAAATGATCAAAGGATGAGCTAAAATCAAGAGATACAAGACGAGATTAATGACCAGCATCAAGAGAACCTTGGAGGTCATTGGTGATAAAAAGAAGAGCAGCAGAAGTATGTTCGTATTCATTCGAGCGACTGAAAAAGTACGGTCATTCTGCCTTAACGAGTAGCGCGTATTACAAACCAGCCGTGAGGGAGCTGGCATCAGACAGTGAAGTGGATGATCAAGATCAGCGATAATTTAAAAGAAATGAGTCAATACAACAACGAGTCGACGATGGCTAAGGTTCAACTGTATTTTGGGTAGCAGAAAACTAATCTGGTTGAAAGCTCTATCATGGACCTTTAAATTGGTCTCCAATGCAGAAGGGAAGACAGAATGAGAATATTTAAAATGAGGCCGGAGAAAGGAATAAAAACAATTCCTAACCACTCTTTCTGTAGAGTAGATCTGGTGGCACTTACGCAAAAAATAACTTTTTGAGAAATTCAGGACGCAACAGTGCGCAAGTGCAGCCCCAAAGTAACCTTGGGATTAAAAGTGACACCAAACAATTTCAGTGAATAACAATTAGGGACCGCAACGCAGCTAACAATGATGTCAGGGGCATGCGGTTGTAAGGTCCTTGATTGACCAATAACAAGGCTATGAGATTTACTTAGATTAAGTTTCATACCTCAAACATCACACCAGGATAAAATTATCTTGATATCCAGAGTAAGCAATTCAGCCAATCTGTGTCTGTCCAAAGGGAAAGGAATTGCATCATAAAAATTGTTATCGTCAGTATAAGCTACCATATTTGACTCATTCCCAGAAAACATGTCTGAGATAAAAAAATAATGAAGAGAAGCGGGCGCAGGACAATAACTACCCTGTGAAACATCAGATTTAACAAAGCTGTAGGAGCTAAAACTACCATCAACTAACATACGCTGCTTCCTGTTTTTCAAAAACTCGACCAGTCTGTCGAGGAAATGACTACAATACCAAGGGATCTAATCTTAAATAAAAGAGCGTTATGATTAAAATGATCAAAGGATGAGCTAAAATCAAGAGATACAAGACGAGATTAATGACCAGCATCAAGAGAACCTTGGAGGTCATTGGTGATAAAAAGAAGAGCAGCAGAAGTACTAACACCCCTCCGAAAACCAAACTGTTTTTCCCGCAGCAATTTATTATTATCCAGAAAATGAATCATGCATTTGTCCAGCAAATGTTCAAATATTTTAGACAGAACGGGTGTAATGGAAATGGGTCTATATTCCTCCGGATGAATCGAAGGTGAAGAGCCTCAGAGGATCGGGGTGACATTTGCAGAAAACCAGCGTTCAGAAAAAAAACGCTGACAATTAAGTAATCTAAAAATAACAGCCAATTTTGGGGTCAATGATGGAGCAATTCTTTAATAAAAAATGGGCAAAAAACCCAAAGGATCACATCTGCCAAATGAATCAAGGTCATTTAAATAGAAAAGAAGTTATGTTGACTTAAAAGCCAAGGAGTGCAGTAAATATAATAGGAGGAAAGCAAGATGAAGGTGAGTCCACTACCTCACTGCTTTGTTTTTATTAAAAATTCAGGCAAGTAGATCAGCTTTCTCCTTAGAGTTATAGCATACAGAGCCGTGAGCACACGACAAGGGAGAAAAGCTAGAGTCAACTTCAAACAAAGATTATTTAAGATCAGATAACCAAGAGTGCGGCTGAGAGGTATCAGTTAAAGTATCTCTGAGATGATCATTATAGGCTCCTTGAGCCTCACTATAAGTATGCTGTGCATGTGACCTGAGCTACACGTAGTAGTTTCAAAACTTTTGAGAGCGCAAACGATACCACTGTCGAAAAAAACCCTGCTTATTCCGCTGGGCCAATCAGCAGTCGTCATTAAACCAGGCTTGTCGGTAAGACGACTCCGAATAGTTTTTCTTGGAATCTTTCTCTCACTTATAGAAGGAAGATGTCCATTAATGGCAGTTACGGGACACTTATATCTATAGACATCACCTCAACATATATTGTTAAACTCAGTATCAATGCCAGGCCAGTTGGCACGGGATTTCAAAGAGACCATTCAAGTGATGGACTAACCCGGAGGTAAATATTTGGCTTGAATCTTAAAATTGAGTCCAGGGTGATCGTTATTACCAAGGGGCGCTACATCCCGTAGATCAACAACGGTGGGACATCCGTAAAAAGGAGATCCAGACATTTTTCAGAAATGTGGGTCGGATCACGAACCAGCTGCTTACGTCCAGCCTGATTACAGAAGTCTAAGGCAGCCCAACCATGCTGATTCGTCGCAGAAATGGAATTCAGCCATTGCTGATGATTAGCATTAAAATCACATACAAAGACAAAAGAAGCCACAGAGTCAGATTCCTGGATTCCAGCCATATCAGTTAAAAGGCAATCATAAATACTATCATCCAGGTCAGGGTTTCTATATAAAGGAAATATGTAATAATTGTTAAAACGGCCACAGATACGATTGGGCGTCATCTCATGACAGCCACACTCAAATCTTACCCTCCGTGAAGCAATAAATGAGGAGCGTATATAGACACACATCGTCCGTGCGCTTGGAATAGAATTGCCTCCTAAAAGAAGCTGAGACACAGGCCTAAAATCAGAAACTAAGGTCTGAGAGCAAAAAACTATATCGTTGATGGTGAAAACCACCAAGAGCTCATGAAGATGTGATTTTAGTCCTCTAATATTAGAATAGAGGACTCTACAATAGTCATTGCGAGGGACCGGATTGGTGTGGATATCTCTCGCCTTCAACAAAATTAAACGAGAATTATGGTCAATATACCATAAAATATGACAGCAACAACAAGATAAAATGTAAAAACAATAACAACAACGAAAATGACTAAATTTAGAGGAGAGGAAAAAAAACAAAAAAAACATAATAGACAATAAGAAGCAGAAGAAAAAGGGTCCACCTGAGGAAGCCACTACTCCCAGATAAGGCAATCGTTAAGTTATACCCCCTAGTCGCCAATTCCAAGGGGGACCTGACAGTAGGGATAGGAAAGAAAAAAGAAGATTTGCTGCCACCATTCATACCATAGCCCTGCCTACACAATATGCATTGTGATTGCAATTGAAAGAGAGAAAAAAAGGAAGGTATATATATATATATATAAATATATATATATATATATATATATATATATATATATATATATATATATATATATATATATATATATATGTATCGAGACCAAGGAAATACTAACAAAAGACATCTGGGTTTAGCTTTGCCCCTCCGATGTTATCCGGTAACATAGGAGAACGGGCAAAAGGGTAAATGTTATGAGACAGATTCCTGACCTCAGCTCAAGAGGCAGGCCCTTGGAGGATGTACTTATAAACAATCCATTCAAAAGTGCAAAGTGCCGATCTCGTATTACCCTCTCTCAGAGCTACAAGACGCCAAGCGCGAGGGACCAACCTGAGGTCTCACCTTGCGAGTCCCCCCTCCACCTCCCCATTACTCCGCGAGAATAATTTTGGTATATAACAGGTTGACCCGAGGAAACGAAGCTTTTTGTTGGTTCTAACGGAAAAGACAAGAAAGTCACCGGTTGAGAGATTTTTCGAGTTCGAGAAGAAAACAAGAAAAAATCACCGGTAGAAAGTTTTCTGAAAGTTAAGGAGAACTTGGTGTCCTTGTACAAAAACCAGATTGTACCAAGGAAGACTCCAAATCTTACTCTATCTGAGTTGGAAAAACCCTAAATAGATAGAAAAAAAGAAGACAACGATTTCATCTCGTCCAGAAGAAAAGTAGAAGGACTAAGCTTTCGCTTGAGCATCCACCCAATCCAGATCCCTCGTGACGTCACCCGCCAGATCGACAGGCAGGTCGACGAACGCCATCTATTGAGCAAACAACCAACTACTCGAGCTACGCCTCTCCACAACAAAATCTCCGAGGATAGTCTCACTGGTCGCGAGTATTTAATCTCTAGTACCTTATGTGAGTAAAGAATAATCCTGTTGTATATGTCCCCGTGCATAATAATTAGTTTATTGGATATCTGGCCAAGGACAGAGATATTAACTTAAAATTTTTCCCCCCGTAAAATTCTATTTTGAATCAAGCTTCGAGAGCTCAACCAGTAATCCCATTTTCTTTTTTTTAAGTGTATTAGATCTGTATTTGTTTTATGTTATTTAGTGAGATGGTTTATGTTCATTAAAGTATATTTTTCTTAGTAAAAGCACTGTTTTAATTATCCTCGAACGAGTTGAAGTGGCAATATTTGATAAGGTCAAGAAAGAAACCCCTTTTATTCGTTCCCTAGAATAAATATAAAGATTAGCACTCTTAGAGAACGATCCTTAAGCGATCACCGAGGCACGAACCTGGGCCTCAAGGCAAAGTTTATTTGGTTTATTAAAAATTAATAAAACAAATATATATATATATATATATATATATATATATATATATATATATATATATATATAATCTCGGCTAACCTACGACACAGAGAATCCACTTCGGGATGCCTTTGGTAAAATGACTACTCATCCGCCTTCGTCAAGAAACTGGGATACCTCGAGACCATATGACATGGACACTCATACATCCACTGAGGACAGACAGTGGCCAGTAGTGTCCAAGAGGGTTTTACAAGGTTTTAGGGATGCCTTTTCTCCACACCTATGTAACCCAACCACTACAGGTCGTTTCCCACCTCATACAGCCGTTGGAGGATAGGAGTTCGCTCATCCGCCTGGATGACTGTTGACGATTATGTATTTGTTAAGATATCCCGCCTAGCACTGTTAGCCTATCAATACTAAATAGGGACCCTTGCAGGTGCTACCACCTCGGGTCATTGCAAACCTGCGAGCAATGATGGCTAAGGAGTGGCTCCACACTCTTCACAACCACAGATCTCACGAACTACGGCCCCTTCATCGGATGCAGATTAATGTCCTACCCACGACTGAAGATGAGATGTGATTGGTTAGAAGACTAAATCTCAACATATAACTGAGACTAAAATCCATCAGTCTGAGAGTGACTAGAACTTGCTGTGCTGCTTTGTGGTTCCAACACAGATGCAGATTCAAAATCGCTTAGTACGTGTTCAATGATTTAGTCCATTGCCATACACTGATTTGCTGCATCTGAAGATAAGGGTTCTAAATCAAGATTGTCTAGCTTGTGGTATCATTCTATTGTATGTAGATTTCTTATGTTCAATACATCGTCATATAAACTCATTATGGCTTACCATACTTTATTGAGCATAAAAAACACTAAGGTGAAACAAATCAATAGAATCTCTCTCTTTCTCTCCATATATATTGTCGTGGTATAGGAAGGACCGAGTGATGGAAGGAGTTGGTACGTATGGGTTGTTTACGTACTACAAAAAAGAGAAGAAACTCCTTGACTAACGTTATACTCATACCTCTCTAAGAGTGCTATATATGTTTGGTTTTTATTATCTAGGGTCTTGACTTTTTTAAACTTTAATGGTTCCCTGTGCCAACGTAGCGATTCGAGGATAGAATAAAAAAATTGTTAAAACAAACTAAAACTTTAATTAAAACACAAAAACAAAATAAACATGAACCACTGAAATATTACGAACTAAATACACAGTAAGTACTTTAATAATTTCTAAGTAAGGCTTTCTAACTTGACCTACTTAACATTATAGTGATGTTTTACACCAGGGGATAGTGGGATACACCAGAATACAGGGGGAGTTTCTCTGACGAGAATAAGTTGAACTTGAACAAATTAACTTAAAGTTCGGTTTAATAACCAGGAACTAGCTCAAGTATGAACTGCTTCTCAGTCCCTTCTCTTGGTAGCCCGGGCCTCTTGCCGGAAACTTCGTCGCCTTGATGACTAACCGAATCTACCACGTTTTTCCCAAGTGTTTGGTATTTATACTTCGTCACCCCACTGCGGTAGAGGTTGGAGGGGGTGGGGGTGCTTGTGGACGGGCCGCAGGAGTACGAGATTGACCCAAGGTGCCTACACGGCCCGGATGTTTTGCGGTCAACGTCCCGTGTCTCAACTGAGAGAGGAGGGAGAGGGTCGATTCCCCTATATATATATATATATATATATATATATATATTTGGGCAGTTGGGTAGCAGTCTTTCCTGAATGCAAATTTTGTTGAAGACCATTGTGTATTTCGCCTTAAGTAATTTCCTTTGGTAACTTTCTCTTCTTCTAACTATCTTTTTTATTTCATCTTGTAGATGGTGAATCACTTGTCCTGTATTCATCTCTTTTAAATAATAATAATAATAATAATAATAATAATAATAATAGGTATTTATAATGTGCCCTTAAGCTCTGTTAGCCCTCCCAGAGCGCAGGTTGTGTAGTGAGTGTAGAGAATGTTTTTGGGGAGAGAAGGCGATTCTGAAGAGATGAGTCTTCACGAGACGTTTAGAAGTAGCAAAGGAGGGAGAGAATCGGACTCCGGCAGGAAGAGCATTCCAGGGGCTAGGAGAACAAACTGGGAAGGAACGGTCACCCATCGAGCAGAGGACAGAACGAGGAGTGTTCAGGAGGGAAGCGAGGTTAGACCGGAGTGCCGGAGGAGTTTGACGACGGAAGATGGCAGACAAGAAATAAGGTGGAGCCTCGAGGTTTAGAGCCGTGTAGGTGCTGAGGAAAACTTTATAGTTGGTACGGAAGTGAATAGGTAACCAGTGTAGCTCCTGTAACAGAGGCATCAAAGGAGAGAACCTGAGGTGGTGAAGGAGGAGCCGGGCAGCATTGTTTTGAACTAGTTGTAGGGGGGTGTCGTGGAATGGACTCTCGACGATATACCATATATGACTATTCGTTGAGGAAACTATTCATTTATATTTAGAGTGCGTGGTGTCTGGGTTGACCGATATTATTTATCTTCAATATGCTTAAGAAGTGGAACTGAGCTCAAGGATAAAAATATGGCTATCATTAATAAAATAGAGTTTTATTAATAAAAACTATCAACAACACACAAAACGTAAAATATTGACATAAACAGAGAATGGAAAGGGTCGTGGGAAATCTAGCTAATCCAAGGATTAAGATTTGGAAGAGATTTAAAAAGGTAAAACAAATAAAAATTAAAGGGATGGGTGGGTCGCTAAATCATTTAAAGCACAGGATAGGGTTGACAAAAGGGTCAAATACTCAAAGGTAACGTTCAGCTTACGTAATTACACGTGTTGTGCAGAGGAAGGCGACGTGGAGGAATCTTCGGTCCGCTGGCGAGTTCCAGCCGAAGGGGGGGGGGGAATTAAATGATCCTGACGTGGCGTCTTGGGAATGAGAACCGTTTCTTGGCGAACGGACTTGAAGAACAATGGCTGTTCTACGTTGTTCTCTTCTGAACAACAGGGGGGAGTGAGAACCGTCTCTTGTCTACGGGTTCAAAGAACAATGGCTGTTCTAATGTTGTTCTCTTTCTAAACAACAAGGGGGAAGGGTGCGAACCGTTTCTTCTCAACAGGCTCAAAGAACAATGGCTGTTCTAACGTTGTTCTCTTTCTGAACAACAGGTGAAGCCTTGTGGACTTGGCGTCTTGAAGGCTCGAACCTTGGCACTCAAGGGATATTGTCCTTTTCTGGACAATGATGGTGGATCTCGAGGTAGAAGGCCCTTGGTGCACAAGGTGAGACTGGATCATAGTGACGTCTCGCGAAGAAAATCTGGATCTCTAATCTGCTATTAGTGGTAAAGTTTCCGTATAAATAGTCGAGACATCCCTTTACCGTAGGGGACAATGGAGTAGGGCTCCGAGGGAATGCACAGCTGCGCCTGAGAACAATACCTTATCTGCCCATAAGCCTAACTAAATCTGGCTTGATCGGCGCATGGGGTGAAACGGGGGGGATGGTAAACATCCTTGGTTCAATATTGACTCAGGTGGCGGCGATAATGCGCCCGGCTTCAAGGCGGAGATGCACGTGGGTAGTATCGTGTTTCTAAACAACATGTGATAGTGGTTGAAATTATGCGGCCTCAAACCGTTCTATTACACCGGGCTAAGTGACGAAGAAGGGAGATTCACTAGAAGAGAATTGCAGTAGTATAAGCGTGTGGTGACGAAGGCATGAATAGCAGTCTCAAGGCTTCGTAGATCAAAATGGGATCGAACACGTGAGAAGTTGCGGAGGAAACTGAGGGAAGTTTACAGATACGATGGATGTGCGGTTTAAACGAGAGTTGCTCGTCGAGAATAACACCAAGATTACTGACCGTATCAGAGAAGGCGACATTGGTTTCCCCAAGGTTAAGGGAAGGGAAGAGAAGTTTAGATTTCTCCAACATCGAAGCGGTACCAACAAAGAGAACCTCAGTTTTATCGTGGTTAAGTTTGAGAAAGTTGGCAGACAGCCACTTATTAAAACAAAAGAATTGCTTCTTATTTAACATTATGTTTAATTTGAGAAAGCAAATTTGCATTTCAATACATAGACTACACAATTAAAAAATTAGTAATTTGATTACAAAACAAAATAGCTTCTGTCAATTTCTCTGTCATTGCTGTCCTTTAGTCATTTCTTATTAACCGTAGTGCTGAAAATAAGCGCTTTACGCTCCCTTGTGTTGGTGGAAGTGCTGTTACCAAGAGAGAAGGCTCTTCATAATAGCAGGGTATGGCTGTATGGCTTTATAGACCTATAATTTTGATTTTCGATCTATTGTTTTCACTTTCTTTAATGCTTCATGAAAGCGAAGCTTGAAACTTGTTAGGTCTTCATCCATTGAAGTTGAAGTTTTACCTGTTCCTTCTAGCTTACGTCTATTTGACATTTCTTGTTGATGTTATTTTTCAAGAAGCTGTTCAAAATCATCTTTATCGCAGGTTCCCTGGGGCATTCTCTGTGAGATCAACCAGAAAAATTGCAAATTAGCACCCTCATTCCTCAGATTTTGCTCAAATTTGGCTTATAGGAAGTTTTGGGCCCTAAACCCATTTCTGGAATTTTAAGGTCAATCCAAACAACAGTTAAGGAGATATGACCTCGGGCATTTTGAGGTCATGTGCAAGGTCACTAACATTTGACAACCGATAACTAGGGTAATAATGGTCATAATTATATAAAAGTATATCTATTTAGAATCAGAAAAAAGACAAGGAAGGAATCCAAATATGAAAGTTTCAGAACTCTACGTTGAAAAATATTAAAAAAATCATACAATTTGTTAAAATTCGAGGTTGAGATTTGACCTCTGGGGTATCAAAATTTTATAAATGAGAAAAATGAGCTTAAAATCAGTTGAGAAGGAAGACTGAATCTTAACAGATAACTGAGACTGAATGACTAGAACTAGCTGTGCTGCTTTGTGGTCCAACACAGATGCAGATTCAAAATCGCTCAGTACGTGTTCAATGATTTAGTCCATTGCCATACACTGATTTGCTGCATCTGAAGATAAGGGTTCTAAATCAAGATTGTCTAGCTTGAGGTATCATTCCATTGTATGTAGATTTCTTATGCTCAATATATCGTCATATACACTCATTATGGCTTACCATACTTTATTGAGTATAAAAAAAACACTGAGGCGAAACAAATCAATAGAATCTCTAGTTTTCTCTCTCTTTATATATATATATATATATATATATATATATATATATATATATATATATATATGAAAATTAACCCACAGGAAAATGAAAAGATGAATCCAAGCACTTTTGAACTATATTTGCAAGTTCATTTTCATGGAATAGCATGAAAATGAAGACAACCTTGTATAGGGTACAAAGATACGAAGGGAACGCCCATCACATAGTACAAACCAATGCAAAAACACAAAAATAAGACAGAAAAATACCAATAAAAAGAACAATAGGTAACTAATAACAGACATATGCATCCCTAAAACGATATACACACAACAACGGCGTATATATGAATGGAAATGGTGGGAGAAAAAACAAAAACATTTTAAAGGATTATCATTAAAAAGAAAACATTTAGGGCTAAGAGTTAATCCACGATCATAGCAGAGACACGTGAAGGGAGGGGGGGGGGGAAGCACAAAAAGAAATATTGTCGAGTGTTCATTAATTGACATCCTATCTGATATAAATATTTCCCCTGGCTTTTTTTAAACTCGACCCTGTTTTAAAAAAACATGGAATAAATGAAATAACTTCATAATGCAGCCTGTTGTCACTCTTTATTAGTGTAATATCATTCGCATTGCCTCCCCCACCACGTGTCTCTGCTATGATCGTGGATTAACTCTTAGCCCTAAATGTTTTCGTTCTAATGATAATCCTTTAAAATGTTTTTTGTTTTTTCCCCCGCCATCTGCATTCATATAAACGTCGTTGTTGTGTGTATATCGTTTTAGGGATGCATATTGTGTGTAGAAATAAATGTAAAAATTTATTTTGCTTCCAACACTGGAGAATACAACATACAGTTGACCATGTGAACAACAGGTATCTTAAAAGTGTAATTCAACGACTGAGAGTGATGGGTTAAATAATATATTCCAGGAATTCAACTATCATAAAAATTAACAAACAACTAGGAAAATATAGAAATGAAAATAAAAAAGCATATGTTTATGTATTAGACTTTTAGAAAAGGATTTATCTGTATACAATATTCTTATTTTTTATTGTGCGTAGAAATAAATGTAAAAATTTATTTTGCTTCCAACACTGGAACATACAACATACAGTTGATCATGTCCACAACAGGTATCTTAAAAGTGTAATTCAACGACTGAGAGTGATTTGTTTATTTACATTGCAAAGCTAAGTTTGACTGGAAATGGCTTCTCTTAAAATTGAACAGAACATCTGTAGGGATCAAGAGATTTCTCGGTATATAAACATCTTCTCCTCTCCCACAACCAGAAAGTATTGTTGCTTTAATAACATGAGGCATCATTCTTTTTACTATAAGTCTTGTGCCGTTGCAGAACTTTGGGGGAACGAGATTTCGTAGTAGCATTATTAGAGAGCTAATTTTCAGATCTATTCTATGTGGTAGTAATTCATAATCTCTAACGTATCTCCTTGCATCTTAAGTTCTTTCATGCATATATCTTTGAACTTAAATAAAACTTGGTGGAAGAATGACTGGTTAACGAATTTCACCGATGACAACATCAATGTTTATGCCATCTTGTAGATAGACATATGAGTAATTTGAGATATTTTGAAATTGTTTGGTGATACGATGTATGCTAATCTTCCTTCCTTCATCTTGACATACTCGTACATATCTACAACAAACTACTGGAACAGGTTTTTGTCTCTCTGAATGCTATTGAAATAATTTTCTCTAATCATAAGAAGAAAGCATAAAAGTCCATGGAGGAAACAGTCTTATTGCAATTTCCTCCAAATTGAAGGATTCCAAAATAATAGCCATCTTCACCATTGAAAAAAAACAGGGGCATTGTAAATAATTATATGAACGATGAATTTCACATCTTCTTTTTAGTTTGTAGCAGAATGAGATCAAATAGCAACCACGAGCCCTTCTGTACCTGCGGGGATCCTGAGGTCACCGCATGAAGCTGGGAAAGCATGGCTGAACCTGGGCAAGGAGGCCACTGACGCCGTTATCACACTCCCCAGCATTCTGGCGTTCCGCTCGAAGATTAAAATCCGTTGGACATTCCAACCAACGTTATCACGATTCCCCCTACCCCCGAAGGAGTCGCCGACTTTTACCCGAATTCGCACGCGCGTCTGGAGCTACCTCACCAGGCGCCTATATAACGCTTCGACTGAGTTTAGAGAGCAGCACTGTTAGAATTCTACCTACTTCGGCGAACGAGCTAAAAGACGCTCCCCCACCCCCCAGTGGCGATTTCGATTCGAGTTGAAGGCTAAATCGATCCGTGAACTCTGCCATAGTCAATCGGCAAGCTTCGACATCAGTGAACTCTGCCATAGTCAATCGGCAAGTACCTGACAAGGATTCCCGACTCCGAAGGCTTGACAAGTGCTCCCTCGTCTGAAGTAAGAGGTAACCTGACTTCTTCCATCGCATTCATCGTACCCCAACTGGCCCCTTTTCGGCAACGAGCACGTGAGGTAATCGTAACCGTTGCCACCTGCAGATTGATCTTGAATCTGGCTTACTCCATTGCTCCATTATTTGTGTGAACGCCCCAGTTTAAAATCCCCCTTTAAATCACCAAACTGAATCTGACCTCCTTAATCTTTCAATTAACATACCTGTATCTCGTGTGGACCTTTAACCCCGTCTAGGCGACCATTCCCTTTAAACCCGACTTTTGTTTAAATATAAATATCATTTTGTTGTTAGTGAAGATATATTTTCGTCATTGTCTTTCTTTTTGCAACCCCAGCGCATACCAGCTACCTGTTAATCTTTGGCCAACTTGCACTCTGAAATATTTGTTTAAAAGGACCCCGAAAAGTTAATAATAAACCATCTCCATTGGACTCATAACAACTTCCCCTTTCACTAACGGTCTTTAACCAACTTCGGCCCTAAGCCCCAAAGAACCTATTTATATATAAATATAGAGTCTGGCCATTCCACGACATAGTTTTCATCACTAACTTGAATACCAATATCACGTTTTACAATCTCTTATCCTGTGATTTTTGCAGCTACTTCATTACATTAACGTGTATTAAAACGTCGAGAATGTTCCCATGGGGGCATTTTGTCAGAATCTATAACAATCTTGCATTCAAAGGATAGAGATGATTCTAGAGCAAATTAAAAACTTTTCACATAACTGTTTCTTTCATGAAGCAGATCTTGAAGCTCTTTGATTGCGTCAATTTTTGTAACTCTAGTTGCATAAACTCTCTTTTGAGTCTGTTGAACCTAATCAGACACAAAATAAAGTTAAAGAAATTGAGGCTCTCCATTTGGTAGTGACAATAAAGACACAAAACGGTTATAGACTTGCCCTTGGACTTTAAATGTGGACATAAATCCTATCTCACGAATAATTTTAGCATCTAAAAGAGGTGAGATGGAATGCAGTATTATAGTTCTTAGATTTAAAGAAAGTCCTTTAAATCATTAGTATCACCAATAAAAGGTTCCCTCAGTTGTTCTGGAGAATCTTGTAGAAGCTTAAACTTGTCTTTACCACCAGTGCAGCCCATAACAATATGTTCACTTTCCCACTTTTCTGCTTTGCAGTAGGTACAAAGATTTGCCATTGCACGAGTCTGCACTTTGGAATGAGATATGAAATCACTCCTTGCATCATAATTCACACCTCCCGAGTGCCATTGGAAAAATTGTCTGTTGTGTGATTGTAATATTATTGAACTTTCAAGAAAAAGTCTTTTAGATCTTTGCACTTCAGTTTCATCTTACTAAAGATACCCCATCTGTTTCAACCTGTGAGATCTTAGAAACTCAGGTTAATTTTGTCTGTCTCCCAATTTTGATCATTGTTTCCTCAAGCTCTTGCTCTCTTTGCTCTTGACTTTGACATTGTCTTATCTGTTCAATTCTGGTTTTCTTTTTGAATAAAATCTCTTGCTGCCATTGCAGCAGGAAATTTTATTCAAAGAGAGGACTTTTTCTTGGGAGGCAGATTAGCTCATCCCTCAACTATTTTGCTGTCTTAATTTTACTGATAATATGGTTTTCAATAGATATGCCAATGCAGGTAATGAAGAAGTTCCACGAATTTATAACAGATGTGTCACCAACAAAGTATTAAGTATAAATAATGCAGGGGCTAAAGTGTGCTCATGTTTTATATATTATGGTCAAGCTATCGCTCAGTATTATGCAATATAGAGGTCAGGTCAAATGCAATTTTGAGCTTGTTAACTTGAATCCATTATTACAGAATCTATCTTATGTCCCTTGGGGACCATATACTTCTACCTAAAATGCTTTTTGATTCTCAACTAATTTAATTAATGAAAATTTTTAAAATAATCAATGCGAAATTTGTTTACCATAGATACCCCAATTTTTGCCGCTAGGGTGTGCACCATAACTCCCTCCCCCTATATTAATAGCCTACAACCTAATCTAGGTCCAATCTTATCCTTTCGTAAAAGTTTGATCAAGATTAGTCCAGTAGAATTGATTTCCATAAAGGAAATCAATATATTAAATCAATATATATTAAATATATTAAAATCTAAAGTTGGATATACCATTTTTGTGGCAATACGAGTGGTGGCATTTCCCACCACTTCTATTCCTGCTAGTTCCTACAATACTGGTTTTGGCCCGATTTTTAAATCCAAATTCATTTTCTGCCGCGAAACCTCACTATTTATCCAGCTTTGGAACCAGCACCAGTAAGGAGGGACCTTGCTTCAGACAGGGGTTAATTTAGTATCTACTCAACACCTATTAGGGTTTCTTCTGAGTTAATCAACGGTAGCAATGAGATGTAAGTGGAGGGGAAGTTTGGGGCATGGGGTTGGTACTAAGACCAGACAAAACAAATAATGCAAACGGGAATTTTTTAACTCAATTGTCTACATTTCACTTATCCCCAACATATTGTGTATCGGCCTTTCTTTCCTCCACTTTTTGCGGCATAGCAGCTTTATGCGCAAGCGCTATCCTGTGAAACAATTAGTCTATGTATCTTTGTGATCGTAAGAGGTTGGAGGAGGGATCAGTGATCCACCTGTAGGTTAAATAGAAGGCTAGTCTAGGTACAAATTGCCTGCCTTCCTTTGCCTTTTGAGAGGGCGGCCTCGCAACAAAGGCTTTTCAGTATGCGCCTTCAAGGCGAATAAATCCTATAGAATATTGATTGGCTCATCGGAGACGACCTGTTTTCGCGTTTGGGATTAGGGTTAAGGAAAAAATTGGGGATAGGGGTGTTTTCCAATTCTCTTTGCATCGCAGTCCTGTTTTTTCCTTGTAGGATTTAAGTTACAAACGTCAGAGCAGATACATTTTAAACGAAGTTACATATTCGAAATCTTCTCTTAAATCTGTTGTTATGCTACATCAAAAGGTTCATTACCCGTTACATTAGATCCTTAATACTATCCTCTATGTGCATCATCATCATTCAGAATTGTTAAAGTTTGCTTTTGAGTCGAAATAATTGAACAAATAATCTGGAATTGTGAAATCAATTTTGAGTTCTGGCAGAATTATTCACGGATGTGTGCTAATATTTGGCCACTGGCAATTCAAAATGCAAAATTGCCAAAGTTAATACAATTAATCTGACAATTAATTTAAAGTATTTACAAATAAGCTCAAACTTTACCGGGAATCGAAGTCTTTTGCTGGTACTAAATTAACTTTGAATTCAAAGTTGAACATTTAATTTTAAGTGTTATTCTTTGCCAAAATATATTTGAGCAGCTAAAAGTCTTTATCATTTTGGCATTGATCTATATTTTTATTACGGCTCTAGAACATTGGCTTTATTTGTGTCTTTGTTCAATTTGGATACCAAACTGTTGTAGGGACTAGCTATTTCTTCATCGAGCTACTGACGGAATGCTTTAATAAGAAGAGACAGGGCACTGATGGGGGCCAGAAGGAATGAGTCTTTGAGGGAGAACCATTAGGAAGCAGTAGTAGAAATTGGATAGAAAAGGAAGAAAGTAGAAATCACAAAAAACTTGACAGTAATAAATGCCAACTGAAAAACATCATCCATTCATAATGCAAAAACTGGGAGGGAACATTGTTTAATTTACAGACGCAATCACACAGAGATTCCTTGCGTGCAATTGTGCTAACTTAAAGCTTCTAGGGGTTGTTGAGTAAGACTGAAAAATTTATGCAACCACTAGAGAGTATTAAGCTCACTAATTACTAAAAACTTGAGTATTAAATGTGGACATTTCAACAGGATATTAGCGAGAGATCTTTTAATGATATCAATTTTGGCCCGTTATACAACTTTTAAAAGCGCTTTAATTGCAAATTGCAGCTCTTATTCTTAATAAGTAGCCAATCCTTTCTTAATTGACTCCCTGTGAGCAATGAAGTGTTCATTATATATTTCAACGTGGGATTTATCCAATTTGTAGAAACCAAATTACAAACAAAAAATTTCTTGAATTCGTTCACTAAGCAGAACAGAATTATGGAGCTTTTTATGATGCAACATTCTAGTGGAACGAATAAATATATAGAAAAAAAATCGAATATTAACCTATGATTTCTACCAAAGATTATCTAAATTTATATGGAATTCGATTTTCTTTAATACATGTGCGAAATTTAACAGCTAATTATTATATAAATGAAATTAGCAGGACAAAAGAATTGGGGGCACATTGAACATAGATCAGGAACAGAGGTCGGATCAACTGATGAATGAATGGGCTCTTCAAAAGTAAAACTGAAGAAAAAATACTTCCAATATTCAAAACATAAAAATGCGTTCCTCAAAAGTAACGAGAGAAGAGAGAACACGTCAAATATCCCCAATAGAAGAATGCGCTCATTAAAGTAACAAATGAAGAATACGGTCCTCAAAAGTAACAAATGCAGAGAGCACAATTCAAATATCCCTAAGTGAAGAATGTCCTCTTCAAAAGTAACAAATGACGATAGCACACTTTAAATATCCCCAACTGAGAAATGCACTCCTTAAAAGTAACAAACGAAAGAAATAAACTTAAAATATATCACTGAAGAATTCACTCCTCAAAAGAAACAAATGAAGAAAACGCACTTCAAATATTCCTAAATCAAAAATGTGCAGCCGTAAGGGTAACATATGAAGAAAGCACACTTCAAATACTCCTAACTGGAAAATGTATCCCACATAGAGTAACAAATGAAAAAAGCACACTTCAAATATCCAGTACTGAATAGTGTATTCCTCAAAAGAAAGAAATGAAGAAAGCACAATTCAAATATCCCAAATTAAAGAATGCGAACCTAAAAAGTAACAAATGATCAAAGAAAAATTCAAATATCCCCAAATCAAAAATGCACTAATTAGAGAGCAACAAATGAAGAGAGCACACTTCATATATCACCAACTAAAGAATGTCCTCATCAAAAGCTGCAAATGACGAAAATACATTTCAAATATCACATAATGAAGAATGAGCTCCTCAAAAGTAAGAAATGAAAAAAGAACACTTCAAATAACCTCAACTGAAGAATGCCATTCTCAAATGTAACAAATGAAGAAAGCACTCTTTAAATATCCACAATTAATAAATTCATTCCTCAAAAGTAACAAATAAAGAAAGAACACGTCAAATATTCCCAATTGAAGAAGGCACTGCTTTAAAGTAAGAAATGAAGAAAACTCATAAAATCTAGCCAACTGAAAAATGCAATCAGAAAAAGAAGCAAATGAAGAAAGCACAATTCAAAAAACTCTCTTAACTGAAAAATGCATTCATTAAAGTAAAAAATAAGGAAAGCACACTTCAAATACCCCGAACTGAAAAATGTGTCCCAATAGAGTAAGAAATGAAGAAAGCACACGTTAAATATCATCAACTAAAAATGCACGCCTTAAATGTAACAAAGGAAGAAAGCACACATCAAATATCCCAACTAAAGAATGCACTCCACAAAAGTAAAAAATGAGGAAGGGAGAATTAAAATATATCCATCTGAAGAATGCGCTCCTCAAAAGTTACAAATGTAGATAAAACACGTAATATATTCCCAACTGAAGAATGCAGTCCTTAAAGTAAAAAATGAAGAGAGCACACTTTAAATATTTTAAAATGAAAAATGTGCTACTCAAAGGTGCCAAATGAAGAAAACACAGTTAAAATATCCCTAACTAAAGAATGTGCCCACATAAAGTAGAAAATGATGCTAGCACACTTAAAATATTTTCATACTCAAGAAAGCACGATTCACAATTGAATAATACAATCATCAAATGTAACAAATGAATAAAAAACAATTGAAATATTTTGAACTGAAGAATGCAGTCCTCAAAGAAGCAAAAGAAGAAGCCACACTTCAATATGCCTAATCGAAAAATACCTAACCAAAGTAACAAATGTAGAAAGCAGACTTTAAATATTCCAACTTGAAGAATGCACTCCTCAGAAGTAACAAATGAAGAGAGCACACTTTAAATATTTCAAAACAAAGAATGTGGTACACAAAGGTGCCAAATGAAGAAAACACAGTTAAAATATCCCTAACCAAAGAATGTGCCCACATAAAGGAGAAAATGAAGAAAGCACACCTTAAATATCCCCCACTGAATAATGCACTCCCATAAAAGGACAAATCAAGAAGGCACACTTCAAATATCCCCAACTGAAGAATGCATTCCTCATAGGTAACGCATATAGAAAGCACACATAAAATATTCCCAACCAAAGAATGTGGTCTTCAAAGTACTAAATCTAGAAAGCACACTCCGAATATCCCCAATTTAGGAATGCACTCCTCAAATGTAACAAATGAAGAAAGCAAACTTAAAATATTCCAAACTCAATAATGCACAAAACAAAACTAACGAATGAAGAAATCACACTTCAAATATCCCTAACCAAAGAACGTGCCCACATAAAGTATCAAATGAAGAAAGCACACTGCAAATATAGTGAAGAAGGAATGCACTACTCAAAAGAATCAAATGAAGAAAGCACACTTCAAGTCTTCCCAAATAAAGAACGCACTTCTAAAATGAAACAAATGAAGAAAGCACACTTCAAATATCCCTAACTGAGGATTTGACTCTACAAATCTGTCAAATGAAGAAAACACACTTCGTATATCCCTAACCGAAGAATGTGCCTACATAAAGTAGCAAATGAAGAAAGCATACTTTAAATATTCCCAGCTGACGAATGCAGCTGAGAAATAGAGAAAGTACACGCCAAATATCCCGAATTGAAGAATGCATTCCTGAAAAAAAGAAACAAATGAAGATAACACACTTCAAATATCCATAACTGAAAAATGCACCCCACAAAAGAAACAAATGAAAAACACACACTTTACATATTCTCAATTGAATGATACACTCCCCAAATTTGACAAATAAAGAAAACACAATTCAAAAATTTCTAACTAAAGAATGCATTTCTCAAAGTAGCAAATGAATAAAGCACACTTCAAATATACCAAACTGAAAAATGTGCCCCCAAAAAGTAACAAAGGAAGAAAGCACACTTCAAATATCGCAAACTGAAGAAATCGAACCTGTAAGTAACAAATAAAGAAGGCATAATTGATATTTCCCTACTGGAGAATACACTAATCAGAAGTAACAAATGAAGAAAGCCCAATTCATACATCCACCAATGAAGAATGCACTCCTAAAAAGTATGAAATAAAGAATCACATTTTAAATACCCCCTGATGAAGAATGAGCTACCCATAAGTAACGAATGAAGAAAGCACACTTAAAATAAAGCAAACTGAAGAATGATTTCCTCAAATCTAGCAAATGAAGAAAGCACACTTCAAATATCCCTATCTGAAAAATGTATCTCCATAAAGTAACAAATGAAGAAAGCACACATGAAATATCCACTACTGACTGGTGCACTACTTAAAAGGATCAAATAAAGACAGCACACTTTAAATATCTCCAACTGGAGAATACACTCATCAAAAGTAAAAAATGAAGAAAGGGCGCTTCCTATATACCCCACCCAAGAATGCACTCCTTAAAAAGTAGAAAACGAAAAAATCACATTTAAAATATCACCTATTGAAGAATGAGCTCCTCATAAGTATCAAATGAAGAAGGCAGACTTTAAATACAGCAAACTGAAGAATAAGTTCCTCAAATGTAGCAAATGAAGAAAGCACACTTTAAATATCCTCAAGTGAATATATGGTGCCAAAATTAACAAATGAAGAAAGCACACTTCAAATATCTCAAACATGAAAAATCTACTCCCATAAAGTAACAAATGGAGAAAGCACTCTTTAAATATTCACTACTGAATAGTGCACTCCTCAAAAGTAAGAAATGAAGAAGTGACACTTCTAATATCCCAAACTGAAGAATGCAAAACTGAAAAGTTACAAATAAAGAAAGCACAATGTGATAGAACGGTCTGAGGCCGCTTAATTTCAACCGCTATCACATGTTGTTTAGAAACACGTTGCTACCCACGTGCATTTTCGCGTTGCAGCAGGGCGCCCTATCGCCACCTGAGTCAATATTTAACCAAGGAGGTTCATCCCCCCACCCCCGTTTCGCCCCATGCGCCGATCTCGCCAGATTGAGTTAGGCTTATAGGCAGATAAGGTATGTTCTCATGCGCGGCTGGGCATTACCTCGAAGCCCCCACTCCATTGTCCCCTACGCCAAGGGGATGGCTTCGACTACATATACATCAGAATTTTCAAATTAGATCAGATCCAGATTATCTTCGCGAGACATCACGCCAATCCGGTCTCACCTTGTGCACAAGGGCCCTCTACCTCGAGATCCACCATTATTGTCCAGAAGAGGACAATATCCCTTGAGTGCTAAGGTTCGAGCCTTCAAGACGCCAAGTCCACAAGGCCCCTCCCTCACTGTTGTTCAGAAGAAGAACAACGTTATAACAGCCATTGTTCTTTGAGTTCGTTGACAAGAGACGGTTCTCACTCTCCCCCCTGTTGTTCAGAAAGAGAACAACGTTAGAACATCCATTGTTCTTTGAGCCCGTAGACAAGAGACTGTTCTGACCCTCCGCCCCTGTTGTTCAATAAGAGAACAACGTTAGAACAGCCATTGTTCTTTGAGCCCGTTGACAAGAAACGGTTCTCACCCTCCCCCCTTGATTGTTCAGAAAGAGAACAACGTTAGAACAGCCATTGTTCTTTGAGCCCGTAGACAAGAGACGGTTCTCACCTCCCTGTTGTTCAGAAGAAAACAACGTTAGAACAGCCATTGTTCTTCAAGCCCGTTCGTCAAGCAACGGTTCTCATTCCCAAGAAGTCACGTCAGGATAATTTAATCCCCCCCTCCTTCGGCTGGAACTCGCCAGTGGACGGAAGATTCCTTCGCGTCGCCTTCATATGCACAACAACTTGTAATTACGTAAGCTGAGCATTACTTTTGATTACCTTACCTTTCGTCAACCCTTCCCTGTGCTTTAAAGGGTTTAGCGAACCATCCCATCCCTTTAATTTTTATTTGTTTACCTTTTTTTAAATCTCTCCTAATCTTAATCCTCGGATTAGTCAGATATTCCCACGACCCTTTTTATTCTCTGTTTATATAAACATTTTCCGTTTTGTGTGTTGTTGATAGTTTATTTAATAAAACTCTATTTTATTAATGATAGCCTTATTATTATCCTTGAGCTCAGTTCCACTTCTTAAGCATATTGAAGATAAATAACATCGGTCAACCAGATAACCACGCACTCGAAATATAATTGAATCATTCCCACAACGAATAGTTATATATGGTATATCGTCGAGAGTCCATTCTACGACACACAATTTAAGTATAACCAAATAAAGAATGCAATTAACAAAAGTATTATATGAAGAAAGCAAACTGCATATATTCCCAACCGAATAATCCTAAAACAAACAAATGAAGAGTTTGCACTTTAAGTATCCCAGTTAAGGAATGAACTCTTCAAAAGTAACAAATTCAGAAAGAATACTTCAAATATCCATAACTGAATAATGCACACTACAAAGGTAATAAATGAAGAAACCACACTTTAAATATTACCAACTGAAAAATGCTCTCCTCAGAGCTAAAAAAATGTAGAAAGTAGACTTCAAATATCCCCAACCGAAGAATCCAATCCTAAAAAGTAACATACGATAAAAACACACTTCAAATATACCTAACTGAAGACTGCACTTTTCACAAGAGCAAATGAAGAAAACACACTTCAAATGTCCAAGAATGAAAAATGTTCTCCTATAAAGTAACAACAAATGAATAAAACCCTCTCCTCAAAAGTAACAAATGAAGAGAGCACACATCAAAAGTCTCAAATTGAAGAATACAATCCTAAAAGGAAACAAATGAAGAAAGCAAAGTTAAAATATACCTAACTGAAGATTGCACTCATCAAAAGTAAGAAATCAAGAAAGCACACGTCAAATATTCCTAAACTGAAAAGTGCACTCCTCAAACGTAACAAATGAAGAAAACAAACTTCAAATATCCTAAATAAAGTATGCTCTCCTCAGAACTAGCAAATGAAGAAAGCACACATCGAAAATCCACAACTGAAGAATGCATTTTTAAATGTAACAGATGAAGAAAGGACACTTGAAATATTCCCAATAGAAGAATGCACCCCTCAGAAGTAACAAATGAAGAAACCACACATTAAATATCCCCAACTGAAGAATGCACTCATCATATGTGACAAATCAAGAAACAACAATTCAAATATCCCTAACTGAAGAATGCATTCCCCAAATGTAACAAAAGTAAATAGCAAACTTCAAATATCCCCAACCGAAGAATGCGCGCCTCATATGTAATAAATCTAGAAAGTAGACTTCAAATATCCCAGACTGGAGAATGCACTCCTTAGAATTACCAAATGAAGAAAGAACACTTCAAATATTCCCAACTGAAGAATGCACTCCTCAAAAGAAAAAAATAAGGAAAACAGACTTCAATTTACCTAACTGCAGAATGCACTCCTCAAAGTAGCAAATGTAGAAATCACACTTCAAATATCCCCAACTGAAAAATGCACTTCTCAAAAGTAATAAATGAAGAAAGCAAACTTTAAATATTCCCAAATGAAGAGTGCACTCTTCAAACGTAACAAATGAACAAAAACACACTTCAAATATCCTCAACGAAACAATGTGCTCCTCAAAAGTAGCAAATGAAGAAAGCACACTTCAAATATCCGCAACTGAAGAATGCATTTCTAAAATGTAACAAACAAAGAAAGAAAACTTCAAATATTCCTAAATGAAGAGTGCACTCCTCAAACGTAACAAATGAAGAAAACACACTTCAAATATCCTCAACGAAAAAATGTGCTCCTCAAAAGTAGCAAATGAAGAAAGCACACTTCAAATATCCGCAACTGAAGAATGCACTTATAAAATGTAACAAATAAAGAAAGCACACTTCATATATTCCCAACTGAAGAATGCACTCTTCAAAAGTAACAAGTGAAGAGAGCCCACATCAAAGATTCCAAATTGAAGAATGCGATCCTAAAAAGAAACAAATGAAGAAAACAAAATTAAAATTTACCTAACTGAAGATTGCATTAATTAAAAGTAACAAATCAAGAAAACATATGTCAAATATTCCCAAACTGGGAAGTGCACTCCTCAAACGTAACAAATGAAGAAAATACACTTGGAATATCCTAAATAAAGAATGCACTCCTCAAAACTAGCAAATGAAGAAAGCACACTTTGAATATCGCCAACTGAAGAATGCCTTCTTAAATGTAACAGATGAAGAAAGCACACTTGAAATATTCTCAATAGGAGAATGCACCCCTCAAAAGTAACAAATGAAGAGAGCACACTTTAAATATCCCCAACCGAAGAATACGCTCCTCAAAAGTAATAACTCTAGAAAGCAAACTTAAAATATACTCAATTGATCAATCCGCTCCTCAAAATAAAAAATGAAGAAAACACACTTCAAATATCTCCAATGAAGAATGCCGTCCATTAATGTAACAAATGAAGAAAGCAAGCTTCAAATATCTTCAAATAAAGAATGCGCTCCTCAAAAGTAACAAATGCAGAAAGCACACTTCAAATATCCCCAACTGAGAAACGTTCCTCATTTTTTTTACCAAAAGGCATAAAAGGGTTAAATTGGTATCATAATTTCAAAGGATCAAACAATTTTACTCAAATATTTATTAAACAATGTTGTAAAAAGATTAAAACCTTAATAAAACTTTGTAAAAAGAATACATTAGGTATCAAATACGCGAAACCATCGTAATTTGGTCAGGTTAGTTAACTTAACATAATGATTAAAGGTTAGATCACATCACTACCTGATGCCATGTTTGCGAGTCAGAGAACATCTGATAAAAGTCAGAAATTGTTTAATGTTCGAACTTAATTATTTATACTAAAAGGTGAGTTGTGTTATTTTTTCCGATCAGTAAAACTTGTTTTTGAAAAATAAACCCAAGTTTTTTATTCCATAAAAGTTTGTTATTTTAGTTTTTTATTTTATTCTCTAATCCCCACCTGCAGTAAGCACTAATCTAATTTAACAACTGAAGAATGCCCTCCTCATATTTTCCCAACTGAATAAAGCGCTCTTCTCGAGACCATCGGGAGCTCATTTTTCATTTGATAAAGTTAATAGATTTTTGGAAAAACACAAGTCTCTGATATTTATTAATGAGGGTACAAATAACGAAGGGTTTAGACTCGAGCTTATCTTGCCGAACTATATTGCCTACCAGAGATAAAAGACAACAACTACTGATACCAATTTTAGCCTCTTATTTGAAACATATCTCGACGCTCGCCATTCTTATGAATGAAATAAAGAAATTTTGAAGTGTAATTCTCATTTCAACATTTTTAGTGAGAATATGCAAATCATTGTTCACAAATGGACCTGTAAAAGAAACATAAATTATTGTAAACAATTTTTTTCAAGGATTTTCCTCAGTAGCTTTGAGGTAGCACTTGGGATTAGAATCAATGGTCTTTTTATTAAATTCACACCAAACTATATTAAAAAGATTGACAGGGTTGCTAAGGGATCCGGTGGTGAATTTTTTATGACAGATCTCGAATGATCACTGTGGTCCAGAACATAACCCAGGCTTTAATGCTTGGTTACAAATCTTGGCTTCTTTCATCTTACCATAATATCACGTATAAGATAAAATTAGACGTGCAAATTTTCAAGCAAAATGGTATGGTATCCAAATTAGTTTATAGAAAACACAACTACCGGCATCGGTTTAAACCTTTGGAGTAGCACGCATATATACTTCAAACTCTCATCTACATTATATATGCATTTTTATACAACCGCCATTAACTCTTCTTTCCATCACGGACTCTAAATTTAAATTCCTAAAACTTACCTTCCCCAAATTCAATAATTGCTTTTTATTTCCTTTATTTTGACATAATAGTTTAAATTTTTAGACAACCTTTACATTCTCAAGCATTCAGACTTCTATGTACCTGTACCTAGGGATTTAAGCTAATGTACTAAAAAAAATAACATTTTCACAATAACTTTCGTGTAATTTGTGTTAAAAAGAGAACATTGGGTTCATGTTTTTATCCAAGATACATCTCTTAAGCATTACATAGCTATGTTGCTTATTTTAATATATAGCCAACATATAGGGTATTCCGGCTGAATTTGACGATTTTAAATTATTTTTTTCATGAACAGGTTGATGTCTCCGTGAATAGTGAACAGCAATGAATAACATACAGATTAAAGTTTTAGTTGAAAAAAAGGTAGCTGGCACGAAAGACGAAACCATCTGAATATTGGAAAAGAGTTACCTGTATCATGATGAATCACGCTGGGTATCAAAATACCGAAATCATGACTGTTGATAAATGCTCTATAGACACTGTAAAGGCTGTAAAACGTGACATGGATGGTTTTAACAGAGACTACGAAGCAGTGGCAAGCATAAAAGAACACACGAAGCATTCTGACTGAATCCGGAGGCCGGAATTCATCGAACAACTGCAGGACAAGGTGATGGAAGACCCGAATAAGCTAGTCCTGGCTTTGGCGAGAGATCGCCATTGAAGATGGCCGTAAATAAGAACCTTCGCTATCACTCGTACAAGAGGAGCAAGGGGCAAATTTAAAGAGTTAGTCTAAGGAGAACCGCTTAACGAAGGCAAAACAGCTACTGAACAAGCTGAAGTATTTTGTTGAGTCGGGGACGATCTGGTTCTTCTCATATGAAAAGACTTCTGCCAGGACACGCTGCACATATCATAAAGACAGGGTTCCCCCAAACTTTGATAGCCTTTGGGTGTTTCTCCTGTGAGGGTGATGTTATGCCACCCCACATTTGTGAGTAGGATCTTGGGGTCAATTCATATGGCTATGGTATCTGCTGGTGAGTGTCTCAAACTATGGCTGGAGAGGGTTCCTGTGGAAGACAATACCTCCGGAAAGAGTCTGAAATGGTTGTATCAGCATTTCCATGATTTCACCAGCGCCACTTTCTGGCCTTTTAATTCCCTCGATTATAATCACATGGATTACTATATGTGAGCCGTGGTTGAGAGAGCAATCAACCACTGTGCCTGCAACATCAAGAACGATACTGAAGCTAAGAGATCTGAGGTTTATATGCAGACACTCGTATCGCCAAGGAACGCGAGAGCAAGTTAATATAAACCACCGCCAAAAACAAGAGCACTATATTCAAGTGGAAAAAAAGGTAGTGTAATAGTCTGAACAATGCGATCCTTCCGCTGATTACGAAGAAGAACTAGAATATTCTGAGCTTGATCCTAAGACTGGAAACCCGTATTATAGGGAAACTCTTGAGCGAATCGATAGTAAGAGGACTGTATCCAGGCCTATAAAAAATAACTATACTCCGTCCTTGTGCATTACGCAAGGACGCATAAATCCCCAGTTTCGGAGAAATAGAGTTATATTTGCCTGTAGACGATGCTGCATACCTAGTTCTAGCCCAAATTGTAGATGACCTTGGTTACCGTTTCAACCAATTTGCTGCTGGGATCGATTTAATGTACGAAAATTCTGGGGAAATATACTCCGATGGTAAGCAAGTTAGAATTAGAAGAAAAACGCATGTGTTGAACGCTGCCGACGTTGATGATAGGCGAAAAATTCTGGTGAGATGAGTGCATCTCACCAGAAGATGCACCTAAAGAACTATTCAAGGTGACTGATACCTCTTCATACACGGGTATAAAGGTTCCACAAATGCCTAGCGGTGAAAATAACTAGTGCACGACGTCTAAACCAGGTGAATGATGAGCTACGGGAGCTATGATCGAGATTCGTTAACGATAACCCAGCTATCAATTAAGTGTAAATTTTATTTGAACTTGAAGTTGAAACAAAAAAATACAGTAGACTTATATGTTTCCGAATACGTGGAAATACAGTTTCAGGAGGAGCCCAATTTAGTGCAAAAATAAAGGGGATAATGAAGCAGCTATATATGTGATATATGTGATATAAAAGGGCTGCTTAGAGAGAGGATTATTTGTCGTGGGATCTATCTGTCATAGCAAAGAAGCGTCAGTCCTTGCTGATGTGTTAAACAGTGGATCATGAATAGTTGAGTTAGTTAAGGGTCGGAGACCCTCGATAGGTTGTTCCGAGGCCGTTCACGATATAGTTTTAACAAGTATGGTAAAGTGTGTATCTCCTGAAGAAGGAAATCCTGGCCATTCTGGCCACGAATCGTCTCTCAATCCGCGAAGCCTCCACATAATGGTTAGACTCACAGGAGGCAACACCTCTAAAGGTAGTCGTGAGGTCGTCTTCCGGACACCCTACAAATGTCCTCCAAGAGGAATACAACACTAAGGGAGCTTCGGCTTATACGCACATACCCATTGATTGGCTGGGTGGCTGTCGACGGTGGATCTTCCAAAGGAGAGAACCCCTTATCTGAAGTCGCGGCTGAAAAATGAAGACTCGAGTATCAAGCTTAACCTCCCCTTGATGAGTCTTCGAAGGTGATAGCACCTTCAGTGCCTTGTTCTGCCTCCAGAAAGCGTACGGCCATTCCTGTGAGGGTTTTCGTTTCAAAGAGGCCAACGCTTCACCTTTAAGTTAATCCTGGAGGGTCATTTTTGTTCAATGAAATTTCTGCGCACTCCGGCCCAACGTGGAGGAGTTGCGGAAGCTTCCCCCTGTGCCCCGTTAGCTATTTTTCCGCAGGAGATCATGCTGAACGCATGCACACTGCCCAAACCAGAAATCTTTTCAATAAGAAATCATTTGGATTCTTGCACCTCGTTATTGTCCCCTTCAAATTTCAACGTTTGGGGTTCTGCGGATAAATCCGTCGATCTCAACATTTTGGAATAAATATTTATTCAAATGTTAAATCCTGCATTAAATTCTAGTCAGTCTTCCACACCACTTTACATTTCTTAATTCAAATATTTCAATTTTAGTTTGATCTATAATTAATTTTTACCCAAGATTTCTTAACAATCCGCTCAATGAACCGATAGTTAAAATGTTCTATTAGTTGCTTGCACATAATTTCAGTTATTTTAAACTACAACAATATTTAGCTCTGTTTAAACTTTCCACCTTTTAAATCATTTGGTTCCTGTCCTTCTCTCAAGTTGGTAAGTGGTCCTTCATTTATTTTTAATTTGTTACTTTGTTTTTATAATTCCTTAGCGTTTTCTTTGTAATTTTGCATTGTTTTCTCTAAAATTTACTAAAATCCAAATTTATTCATTAATACATTGTCCAATTTTTTCTCTCAAATTTATCAAACTTTGAACTTATAGTCATTCATTAATACATACATATATATTTCTTTATACATTCTAAGCTTGCTTGTTTGTCAATCATATTGTTTTGCTCCATTATAGACTGAAGATGAACATAACTCATGTTCGAAAGGTTCGAAATTATGCATGTTCCGAATACTGGTTCTGGCTTTGATTCACATACTAAAATCGAGGTTTCCGGAGGATTTCCCAATTTCTATATTTATACCACGGCGCTACAATAAGACCACGCTAAAACTGTTCCGACAATTGGAGACCCTTTTTAAGCAGCAAGAAAGTCTCAATGTGATCGTCAATGTTCTTATCGTATGTCAACCCTACAATTATGACCCTATGTTTATGCGCTTTAAACTATATCGTAAAAAGCTCATAACTTCTCAACACTATCTCTCCTGGACTTCGATACTCCTTATTTCTGAGATAAATTTTAAGAAAAAATTGATTGGTAATTATTCTAATTCGATTTCCTTTACAGAAAATCGCCTTAAAACGTTGACACACTGCTTAGATTATAACCATCTAGTCAAGTTTTTGAAAAGTTAAATAGATTCATACAGGCTCTCAACTCAAACTGAGCATTCTATAAAACATGAGAATCTAGTTTTTTTTCTGTTATCTCAATTGATCCAGATAAGATAGTTTTCAATTTCAACGACTCCATTTTAACAAAGGACCAAAAGAAAATTTTGGCTTTAGGATTGGATTTTAAATTGCCTTGCTTTAAGATTAACCGTATTAATTATCTTCATTAATTTGTAGTTATAGTTTCACACATAATGAGTTTGCCACTTTGAAGTCTGATTTTTCTTATGTTGTTAATAACATAAAGTCTATGGCACACTCATACTTAAATAAGTTTAACCCGTTTAAGAATTTTTATCCCGTCTTCAGTTTTTTTCTGATATTAATATTTTACAAAACTTAAAACGTCCGTATTTAGTTATACAGGGTGCGGCAGAACCGATTGAGCAGTTTTGAGGAGTCAATACTCGGGGGGAGAGAGGTGCGCGTGGTTTCGCTCTGATCCGTAGATATTCCCATTTCAGTAGCAAACATGGTGTGGACGGGAGCATATTGCGGCTTTGCCGTGCGCGCGTATTATGAGAAGTCAATACTCGGGGGGAGAGAGGTGCGCGTGGTTTCGCTCTGATCCGTAGATATTCCCATTTCAGTAGCAAACATGGTGTGGATGGGAGCATATTGCGGCTTTGCCGTGCGCGCGTATTATGAGAACACTCAATCTGTGATTGCGATGCAGAGAGCTTTTCGTCGGCGACGGTTTAATATTTCGCGCAACGATGCCGTTCCTCAGGCGAACACAATTGTTATGGGCAGGGTTAAGTCCCACAACACTAAAGAAAATTACTAAGAACCTCGTTATGAACACGAGGTTCTAGAACGCCAATTATAGGCTAAGCTGGACTCTATGCCAACTTTAAGAAACCCCAAATCTGTACAGACAGTTAAGTAACAATGATAAGTTACATTAATAGCTTAAATCAGAGTTCAAATTATATATATAGCGTAGCCTAGTATTGGTAAGGCTAAACTAAGAAAATATAGAAAATTAATATATTAAGGTTATAAATGAATATATGAAATCATGAATATCACATTTACAGTTTATACAATACGTACAAATAAAAAAAATCTTAATAGTACTTATCACACGTGAGAGAGAGGTCTAAGGTACATAGGCACCAAACCTGACAACTATAAGAGACTTACGTTGCAGTAGTAGTGTACTAAATAATCACACAAAACAATAGAGCACATTAATTGAATAGTTACACAAAATCTAGAGCAAATTAATTCCAGAAGGGGCGCGTTAAGTGGTTGGAGGTGAACTGCCTAAAATTGGGAACTTTAAACTTAAATAAGTATCGGTAGCAAGTTAATTGGTTGTGTGGGAGGAGGTTAGTTGGCTGCATGGGAGGAGGTTAGTTGGTTGTACTATGGGCCATTACTCACGGAGTTGGAGATTGTTGCTCCGATATTACACAAATATATACATCACAAATAAATATATATTGCATTACAAATAAAAATTACAAATAGATACATAATTACATAAATATATCTATATTACAAATAAACATTACAAATATATATACAATTACATAAATTTACATAATGAATCCTTTTAACTATTAGCATACATAACACAATTCGGTCCTGGGTTAGGCAGTTGGAGGCAACTGGTAGCACACTAAGAATAGATACAGATGGCCGACGCAGGCCCATCATAGCACCAGAAAATGTGGAGATGGTGAAAGCAGCGATCGTGCAGTCGCCGAGACGTTCTGCTCCAAGGCATGCTGTTGTTTTGGGAATTTCCGACCGCAGTTTGAGGAGGATTCTGCATGTGGATTTGAATTTCCATCCCTACAAAATAATGATGGCTCAAGAATTGAACCAAGCAGACTTTACTAAACGCCAAAATCTGTGTGAAAACATGCTTGCACAGATCGCTCGCGAGGCAGCTTTCTTCAGTAGCGACGAGGCACATTTTCACCTCTGTGGGGCTGTGAATAAGCAAACTTTCCATTACTGGGCTGAAAATAACCCCCGAATTATCCAGCAAATACCGCTACATTCCCCTAAACTAACGGTGTGGTGTGCCATATCACAATTTGGCGTGATAGGCCTGTACTTCTTTTAGGAGGACGGAATGACCGTGACCGTGAATTTCGAACGTTGTCTCAATGTTGCATAATTTTCAGTTCCCCAAAATGGAGGAGATTTTTGAAGATGAGGGATTGGGGAACGTTTGGCTCCAGCAGGATGGGGCTACAGCTCACACAGCCCGAAATTTACTCAATGTTTTGAGACGAATGTTTATCGGACATCTGGTGTCTCTGAGGGGTGATTTAGGGTGGCCTGCGCGGTCACCTAATTTAAGCATTTGTGACTTCTTTTTTTGGGGATATCTGAAAGAAAAGGTGTTTAAACGTCGCCCTCACACCCTACCACGGCTAAGAGAGCGGATTATTAAAGAAGTTAACGCCATACCCCGCAGTATGTGCGAAAGTGCTGTACGAAAATTCAGAGGTCGACTCCAACAGTGTGTTGCTGTTAACGGCCACCATCTCCATGACATTATTTTCAGAACCAAGGGATTATAAATGGTATGTACTGCTAACCTCGAGTATAATATCATTTCTTCTCTATATACCGCCCTTACTTTTTTAGAACTCCTTAAAACTGCTTAATCGGTTCTGCCGCACCCTGTATGTAAACCAGATAAAGGCAGAGTTATGGTATTGTTAAATAAGTATAATATGTGGATAAACTGAATTCTATATTGAATTATTCTTCTTGTCGTAGAAAAGGCTCCCGACGATATACTATATATCTATTCTCTGTGGGGATTATTCTATATTCGAGTGTGGGGATTTAATCAGATGGCCGAGTATTATTCCTCGTTAATAAATAGACCTGGAGAGGGCTTATTTATCTTCAATATACTTGAGAAGTGGAACGGAGCCCAAGGATAAATAATATTGCAAGCATTATATAAAATAGAATTTTATTAATTAAACTAACAAAAATAACACAGGGAAAATATTTACATGACCGGAGATTAAAATGGGAGATGCACATGAAATGAAAAGGTCATAGGATAAATTTGACTAAGCGGTGTATTGAGATTGGAGGGATTTAAATGACACAACAAACAAGAAGGGAAAGGGTCGGCTAAATCCGCGTTAAAGCACGGAGTTACGTTGGCACAAAGTTAAATAATTAAATGCAGTTCGTAGCTTACGTATTTATAAGGTCGGCATGCAGGCGAAGGCGATTTGAAGGAATGGCTTCGGTCCGACTGGCGATTTCCTTCCCAAGAGGAGGGTTTTTTAGGGGGTCATCCTTAACGGGGGGGGGGAAGGACAGACTTTGAGGAGTGAGGCTGGGAAGTACGAGCAATCCTTGAGACAGGATACCGGAGATGTTCTGGATGAACAATTGAGGTTATTGGGGAAACCAAGCGTTCTATTGAGGAACATTAAAAAGAGGGAATTAAATTACCACTGACGTGATATTAGGGAAGCGAGAACCGTTTCTTGTCGAACGGGCTCGAAGAACAATGACTGTTCTAAAGTTGTTCTCTTCTGAACAATTGAACAACAGGGGGGGCCCTGTTGACTTGACGTCTCGAGGAGTACGAACCTTGGCACTCAAGGATATTGTCCTCTTCTGGACAATAACGGGTTTTCGAGGTAGAGTTCCTAGGTGCGCAAGGGAGACCGGATATGCGTGATGCCTGACGAAGATAATCGGGATCTTAAAAGGGTGAATTAACTTACCCACTGACGTGATATCAGGGAAGCGAGAACCGTTTCTAGACGAATGGGCTCGAAGAACAATGAATGTTTAAAAGTTGTTCTCTTCTGAACAATTGAACAACAGGGGGGGCCCTGTTGATTTGACGTCTCGAGGGAGACGAGCCTTGGCACTCAAGAATATTCTCCTCTTCTGGACAATAAGAGGGTTCTCGAGGTAGAGTTCCTAGGTGCACAAGGGAGACCGGATCGGTGTGATGTCTGATAATCGGGATCTGATTCAAATGCGAAATTCTATCGCATAAATAGTCGGAGCCAGCCCCCCGGGGTATGGGGCAATGAGGGACTTCCATGGAATGTTCCGCTAGCGATTCGAGCACTCTTAACTTCTTATAAGCCTAACTCAATCTGGCCAGATCGACTCCTGCAGGCAAACGGGGGATTGAACCTCCTTGATTAAACTTGGGCGGGGGGAAGATAAGACTCGGGAAATGTTAGGGCGATAAGAACGCCATGCTACTCTCTTCTCGCAGGATATACGTGGGGAGAATGTGTACCAATATGTAATAGAAGCGAGGCGCGGCAGCCTCAGGCAATTCTATCACATCCCTCCCTTCCGGGGGGAAGTTGTCACTTCGAAAAGAGAGAGAAGGGACAACCATAGATCTCCATTTTGGGGTACTCACATTTTTGCATCGACCGACCTTCCATTCACCCAAGCTACCATTTACATCAATACCTATGATTATGTCGATCATTTGACTATAAGGAAAACTAACCCTTAATACAATCTTAGCCATAAAAGAGACATGGGGTAACAATAGAATAATAAAGAATTTATACATGGCGTAATAATGACATGAAATAAAAATTGCGAAAATTGCTAATTTCGAGCGTTTACAAAAAGGTTAATACCAAAAAAAAATACATATGGGACAAAAGAATTCATGCGTAGATTAATGGGTACAAATGTACGAACATAAGAAAAAAAAAGAATAGACATTGGGCCACGAAATTATTACATTTACATTCAATTAAACTAATTATATTACATGAGAATCCAATTAAGTCGTACTAGGCGGTATATACATACATACATGGAAATCCTAATCCTACGAATTATAAATTAATCTGCACTATTCGGTAAAGCATTCCTACTGAGTGCGCCAGCAACCTGATTATCGTAACCTTTTATATAATTTATTTTAAATTTATACTCTTGCAAGAGTAGACTCAGGCGCATAATGCGGCCGTTGGAGTGTCGTACATTCCGAATATAGGCCAGCTGGCGATGGTCAGTCTCTATCCGAAATTCTTTTCCTATTAAATACATTTAAATTTTTTCAAGACCAAATGATAGCTAAAGCTTCCTTTTCTATAGTCGCATATCTCTTTTCACGGGGTAATAGCTTGGCGACTAGCGTATGCAACTGGATGACTCGTTCCGTCATCCTCATATTGGGGGAGTACACCCCCGATGCTCTCGTTGCTCGCGTCGGTCCTAATCCCAAAGGATTTTTCCGGGTTGGGCAACTTCAAAATGGGGAAAGAAATAATTACTCTTGAGCTGGTTAAAATGCGAAATAGTGACATCATTGCATCGTAGTCGATTCGGGCAATTTTTTTCAAAAGGGTGCTGAGGGGCGCCGAGATTGCCGCGAAATTTGGAACAAATCGCCGATACTAAGAAGCTGATCCTAGGAATGATCTTAATTGTTTCTTAGTATACGGGAGGGGCATGTCGGCGATTGACTTAATCTTGTCCTCCTGTGGACCTAGCTGGCTTTGTCCTATTTTAAAACCCAACTATTTTATGGTTTCGTGGGTGTCGTAGAATGTCCCCCTTTCTGTTCTAAGAGTGATAAGAGTGCTAATATTGATATCTTAAAGAAGAGAGCCGTTGGAAACACGTAAGGATATAGAGAAACGCACAATAATTCCCCAAATAAACTTATATTTTAACTTTAACAATTGAATACACAGAATTTAAACATTAACCACAGCAATACTCCGAATATTATCATACACAAGAATTAATTCAATTAGTATGACCCTCTAAAAATTGGTTAATTTCGCTACACACAGCAATATATAAGATATAGGCTTACGGCCTCTACTGGAGTTTAAATCCCTCATGAATGTTATTGTCTCACGACACGTTCTGCCTGGCCAGATGTATGTGGGCGGGATCACGAGGTTCCTTTGGCGAAGATAGCAATGGTGGGGTCCACCCGGTATTCTATTCAGAGGGGGGGGTTCTTTAAGGACGAGAACAATTACGGTGCTTAATGCGGCACCAAGGTAGTCGTGGTCTCTCTGGCGAGAGTGAGTTGAACTTGGTTCTTAAACCAAGTTAACTTGCAGTGCAGGGTGACCACCGAGTAACGAGCTCGAGGGGGAGCTTTTCTCCTTCGTTACTTAATTCCTCATGGGCGAGGACTGAACTCGGGGAGAGTTTTCTTCAAGGGCGATGATCGATGACGGGGGATTCTCGGGCGAGAATAAGTTGAACTGGAAGGTCGGTTTGGTAACCAGGAACTAGCTCGAGGATGAGCTTCTCCTTAGTTCCAGTCTTCCTCAAGGGTGAAGATAACGGAGGGGGATTTTTCTGACGAGAATAAGTTGAACTTGGTTCCTCAACCAAGTTAACTTATGAATTTGATGTGGCCACCGAGCAATGGGTTCGAGGGGGAGCCTTTTCCTTCTTCTTTTCTTAATTCCTCAAGGACGAGGAATACCCCTGGTGTTTAAGATGCACCAGGATATGAGGAGTCTCTCTGGTGAGAGTAAGTTGAACTTAACAAAGTTAACTTAGCGTTCGGTTTGATAACCAGGGACTAGCTCGAGGATGAGCTGTTCTTTACCCCTGCCCTGCCTCTCTTGCAGGGTACTTCTTGGTCTGGCGATCCAAGTAAACTACCAATCCAGTCTAGGTAGCCCAGGCTTAATCCGAGGACTTCGTCACCTGGAGACTGACGTATTCTACCTTGATTTTCATCAGTGTTCCTCAGGAGAACGGCCCCAGGAGGGTTGTTATGCCAAACAGTTTTTCTCACCAAGTCTTACATCGGCTCTTCGTTAGCCTTCGAGCTTGCGAGAAACACGTCTCCAATTTCTTACTTGACGTGAAATTGAATCTCACTCTCCTGGGGGAGATCTTGTATTTTAACCTTTGTGTCTTTCATAGCGACAAGTGGTGCGGCGCTGCGGTTACGCGCTTGACCCTACGGTGCCTGGGGCCAGATGTCTTTGCAGTAATCGCCTCGTTACTCTACCGCGAGATAACTGGAGAGTGACGATTCCCCTATACACCTCCCATCGAAGAAATTAATCGGCGAGGGGACTCCCGGGAACTCAAAAACAACTAACTCAACCTAATCGAGATTAGGAAAGTTGTATTTCTTTGAGCCCTCTCTTACATTAAGTTTTCTTACACATGAGCGCACTCGCGCGCGTTTAGACAGGCAATGTGTCGAACTAGAGCTATTTGCAATACAATTTTACCTTCAAATAACAAAACGTTAATTCGTCGATTACCCGCATAAACCCAAAACAACAAAACAAGCTACCTTCTTACATTTCTAAGCTCTTGAGAACTTAAATCCTACCGATAACTATTAACACGAAAAACAAATGAAAACAAGGTTTCACGCTCATTAGGTACTGAAATAACCCTCAAGGATATTTCTTCTCCACCTATAGAGCAGCTGTACTTTATTGGCTCATTTGATGTAGCTAATACTAAAATGGTGCTCTGTGACCATTATCCTACTGCGCCTGAGTCGGCCGTTAGGGTTGTGGAGTCTATCCAAGCATGTCACTAAATGGTAGTGGTGTTTCAACCTACTCGAATTACCCTTCTTATGGTACTTTACTAACTTTAACCTGACCCTTATGGCTAAAGCGGCAGGAAGTAGCGGGGCATAATTGATGGGAGCGTGGGTCCCATAGCTTTCCTTTAACCAGGTACACGGGAAGATCGTGTCTGGGTTCGATCTTTGGGGATCGAAAAAACTTTTCCCTGCGAGGTTGTTAATTGACGTGGCGCTCACTACGACTTGTCGTAATAGCGGTAACTCCGTGGACGTTCCGTTCGGTGAGGAGAGTACTAGGTTTAGGGGATACTCATCCGTGTCTACCATTTGAATAGTTTTATCTGGGTGTATTGCAATAACACCTCTTTCCTCCTTCCTTATCAACTCCTTTGACTTGGTTCTCTTCGCAGGTAGTTCCACAGGTACACCTGCTCCTACCTCTACTCTACCTTCTACTTCTTCCCTGATAACGCCATTTGGCTGGGTTTTCCTCGTAGGTTCTCCCTTAGGTACTCCTGCTGGTACCTCATCCCTACTTTCTACTTCTTCCATCGTTACCCCATTTGGCTGTGTTTCCCTCGATGGTCCTTTCTTAGGTCCAGGCCGAGCTACAACTTTCTCGGCCTCTATCAGATTCTCGATAGGTGCTCTTTCGAGTGCGAGCAATCTTTGCTTTTCTTCTCTCTCTTCTCTTTCAGCTTCAGCAAGTTATTTTTTCCTCTTCATTCTCCTTTTCTCGGCCTTTTTTCTGCTTTCGCTATTTTATTATCCCGTCGGGTTCTTCTTTCTTCATCTTCCAGGTTTATCTTTATTTTTCTTTCATCATCTTCCCGTTTTATCTTTATTCTTCTTTCCTCATCTTCTCTTTCTATCCTTATTCCGAATTCTTTTGCTTCTCTTTTCAACAGTATTCTTCTTTTGCTTGTTTTACCTCCTCTCAGCATTCTTCTTTCCTCTGTTTGTATTTTCCCCTGTATTCTATCTTTCTCTAATTTTATGTCTCTCCGTATTTTTATTGCTTCGCATTCTCTTTTCCCTTCTCTTTTTATATTTTCCCTTTTTCTATCAAACTCTATTATTTCTTCTTCTTCTTCTCTTTGTATTCTCAATTTTGCAAGGATGAAGGCATCCATATCCTCGCCTTCAAGTCCCAGAATTTGGGCTTGTAGGTTGAATCTTTCGACCGGATCCATTTTGTGTTGGTCCTTCGAATTTTCCTTACTGTATTCTGAGATACGAATGCCTCCACTCACCAGGTAGCGCGCAGCCTAACTTACCCTTAATCCCACTACTATGTTGATTGAAATACCACTTCACAAACAACTTTACCACTTGGGCAACCAATTACCTTCAGATTGTTACCAACCCTAACTCTACCAATTTTCCTCTCGTCAATTATTCTCCTATTCCTGATATTCCTTTACTTGTTGGCTCTTCTTTAATTAGACACTGCCGGGTTCTTTCTAATATAAAACCTACAAACCTAACACCACTTTTTTATATATGTCGTAGAATGCCCCCCTTTTTGTTCTAAGAGTGCTATGAGTGCTAATAATGATATCTTAAAGAAGAGAGCCGTTGGAAACACGTAAGGATATAGAGAAACGCACAATAATTTTCCAAATAAACTTATATTTTAACTTTAACAATTGAATACACAAAATTTAAACATTAACCACAGCAATACTCCAAATATTATCATACACAAGAATTAATTCAATAAGTTTGACCCTCTAAAAATTGGTTAATTTCGCTACACACAGCAAAATATCAGATTTAGGCTTACAGACTCTACTGGAGTTTAAATACCTCAGGAATGTTATTGTCTCACGACGCGTGCAGCCTGGCCAGATGTATGTGGGCGGGATCACGAGGTCCTTTTGGCGAGGATAGCAATGGGGGTCCACCCGGTATTCAGGGGGGGGAGGTTCTTCAAGGACGAGAACAATTACGGTGCTTAATGCGGCACCAAGGTAGTCGTGGTGTCTCTGGCGAGAGTGAGTCGAACTTGGTTCTTAAACCAAGTTAACTTGCAGTGCAGGGTGACCACCGAGTAACGAGCTCGAGGGGGAGCTTTCCTCCTTCGTTACTTAATTCCTCATGGGCGAGGACTGAACTCGGGCAGAGTTTTCTTCAAGGGCGATGATCGATGACGGGGGTTTCTCGGGCGAGAATAAGTTGAACTGGAAGGTCGGTTTTGTAACCAGGAACTAGTTCGAGGATGAGCTTCTTCTTAGTTCCAGTCTTCCTCAAGGGTGAGGATAACGGAGGGGGATTTTTCTGAAGAGAATAAGTTGAAATTGGTTCCTCAACCAAGTTAATTTATGAGGTTGGTGTGGCCACCGAGCAGCGGGCTCGAGGGGGAGCCTTTTCCTTCTTGTTTTCTTAATTCCTCAAAGACGAGGAATAACCCTCGTGTTTAAGATGCACCAGGATATGAGGAGTCTTTCTGGCGAGAGTAAGTTGAACTTAACAAAGTTAACTCAGCGTTCGGTTTGATAAACAGGGACTAGCTCGAGGATGAGCTGCTTCTTAGCATCTTAAAGTAGGTAGCCCTGCCTCTCTTGCAGGGTACTTCATGGTCTGGCAATCCAAGTAAACAACCAATCTAGTCTAGGAAGCCCAGTCTTAATTCGAGGACTTCGTCACCTGGAGACTGACGTATTCTACCTCAATTTTCCTCAGTGTTCCTCATTTATACCTTGTCACCCCACTGGAGGAGTGGTAAGAGAGGGAGGGGTTTGATGACGGCCCCAGGAGGGTTCTTATGACAAACGGTTTTTCTCACCAAGTCTTAAATCGGCTCTTCGCTAACCTTCGAGCGTTGGAGAAATACGTCTCCAATTTCTTACTTGACGTGAAATTGAATCTCACTCTCCTAGGGGAGATCTTGCATTTTAACCTTTAGGTCTTTCATAGCGACATGTGGTGCGGCGCTGCGGTTACGCGCTTGACCCAACTGTGGCAGAGGCTATATGTCTTTGCAGTAATCGCCTCGTGACTCCACCGCGAGAGAACTGGGGAGTGGCGTTTTCCCTACACACCTCCCATCGAAGAACTTAATGCGGGGGGGGGGGGAGGATTCCCGGGAACTCAAAACAACTAACTCCACCTAGTCGAGATTAGCAAAGTTGTATTTCTTTGAGCCCTCTCTTACGTTAAGTTTCCTTACACATGAGCGCACTCGCGCGCGTTTAGACAGGCAATGTGTCGAACTAGACCTAATTGCAATACAATTTTACCTTCAAATAATAAAACGCTAATTCGTCGATTACCAGCATAAACCCAAAACAACAAAACAAGCTACTTCCTTACATTTCTAAGCTTTTGAAAACTTAAATCCTACCGATAACCTTTAACGCGAAAAACAAATAAAAACAAGTTTTCACGCTCATTAGATACTGAAATAACCCTCAATGATATTTCGTCTCAGCCTCGAGCAGCTGTACTTTATCGGGTCCTTTGATGTAGCTAATACTAAAATGGTGCTCTGTGACCATTATCCTACCTCACCTGAGTCGGCCGTTAGGGTTATGGAGTCTACAAAAGCATGTCACTAAATGGTAGTGGTGTTTCAACCTACTCGAATTACCCTTCTTATGGTACTTTACTAACTTTAACCTGACACTTATGGCTAGAGCGTCCTGTTGGGGACCGAAAAAACTTTTCCCTGCGAGTTTTTTAATGGGCGTGGCGCTCAATACGACTTGGCGTAATAGCAGTAACTCCGTGCACGTTCCGTTCGGGGAGGAGACTACTAGGGGTAGGGGATACTAATCCGTGTCTACCATTTGAATAGTTTTATCTGGGTGTATTGCAATAACACCTCTTTCCTCCTTCCTTATCAACTCCTTTGACTTAGTTCTCTTCGCAGGTAGTTCCTCAGGTACACCTGCTCCTAACTCTACCTTACCTTCTAATTCTTCCCTGATAACCCCATTTGGTCTGGTTTTCCTCGTGGGTTCTCCCTTAGGTACTCCTGCTGGTACCTCATCCCTACTTTCTACTTCTTCCATCGTTACCCCATTTGGCTGGGTTTGCCTCGATGGTCCTGTCTTAGGTCCCAGCCGAGCTACAACTTCCTCGGTCTCTATCAGATTCTTGATAGGTGCTCTTTCGAGGTCGAGCAATCTTTGCTTTTCTTCTCTCTCTTCTCTTTCAGCTTCAGCACGTTCTTTTCCCCTCTTCATTCTCCTTTCCTCGGCCTTTTTTCTGCTTTCGCGTATTTCATTATCCCGTCGGGTTCTTCTTTCTTCATCTTCCAGGTTTATCTTTATTTTTCTTTCATCATCTTCTCGTTTTATCTTTATTTTCCTTTCTTCATCTTCTCTTTCTATCCTTATTCCGAATTCTTTTGCTTCTCTTTTCAACAGTATTATTCTTTCGCTTGTTTTACCTCCTCTCAGCATTCTTCTTTCCTATGTTTCTATTTTCCCCTGTATTCTGTCTTTCTCTAATTTTATGTCTCCGTATTTTTATTGCTTCGCATTCTCTTTTCCCTTCTCTTTTTATATTTTCCCTTTTTCTATCAAACTCTATTATTTCTTCTTCTTCTTCTCTTTGTATTCTCAATTTTGCAAGGATGTAGGTATCCATATCCTCGCCTTCAAGTCCCAGAATTTGGGCTTGTAGGTTGAATCTTTCGACCGGATCCATTTTGTGTTGGTCCGTCGAATTTTCATTACTGTATTCTGAGATACGAATGCCTCCACTCACCAGGTATCACGCAGCCTAACTTAACCTTAATCCCACTACTATGTTGATTGAAATACCACTTCGACAACAACTTTACCACTTAGCCTACCAATTACCTTCAGATTGTTACCACCCCTAACTCTACCAATTTTCCTCTTGCTACTTATTCTCTTATTCCTGATTTTCCTTTACTTGTTGGCTCTTCCTTAATTAGACACTGCTGGGTTCTTTCTAATATAAAACCTACAAACCTAACACCACTTTTTTATATATGTCGTAGAATGCCCCCTTTTTTGTTCTAAGAGTGCTAAGAGTGCTAATAATGATATCTTAAAGAAGAGAGCCGCTGGAAACACGTAAGGATATAGAGAAACGCACAATAATTTTCCAAATAAACTTATATTTTAACTTTAACAATTGAATACACAAAATTTAAACATTAACCACAGCAATACTCCAAATATTATCATACACAAGAATTAATTCAATTAGTTTGACCCTCTAAAAATTGGTTAATTTCGCTACACACAACAATATATAAGATTTAGGCTTACGGACTCTACTGGAGTTTAAATACCTCAGGAATGTTATTGCCTCACGACGCGTGCCGACTGGCCAGATGTAGGTTGGCGGGATCACGAGGTCCTTTTGGCGAAGGTAGCAGCTTTGGGGGTCCACCCGGTATTAAGGGGGGGGGGTTCTTTAAGGACGAGAACAATTACGGTGCTTTATACGGCACCAAGGTAGTCATGGTCTCTCTGGCGAGAGTGAGTCGAACTTGGTTCTTAAACCAAGTTAACTTGCAGTGCGGTGTAACCACCGAGTAACGAGCTCGAGAGGAAGTTTTTCTCATTCGTTACTTAATTCCTCATGGGCGAGGTCTGAACTCGGTGAGGGTCTTCTTTAAGTGCAAGGATTACGGAGGGGGGTTTCTCTGGCGAGAATAATTTGAACTTGGTTCCTCAACCAAGTTAACTTATGAGTTCGGTGTGGCCACCTAGCAACGGGATCGAGGGGAAGCCTTTTCCTTCTTCTTCTTTTAATTCATCAAGGACGAGGAATACACCTGGTGTTTAGGATGCACCAGGATATGAGGAGTCTCTCTGGCGAGAGTAAGTTAACTTAGCGTTCGGTTTGATAACCAGGGACTAGCTCGAGGATGAGCTGCTTCTTAGCATCTTAAGGTAGGTAGCCCTGCCTCTCTTTCAGGGTACTTCTTGGTCTAGGCAATCCTAGTAAACTTCCAATCCAGTCTAGGTAGCCTGGTCTTAATCCGAACACTTTGTCACCTGGAGACTGACGTATTATACCTCGATTTTACTCAATGTTCCTCATTTATACCTTGTCACCCCGCTGGGGGAGTGGTAAGAAGGGGAGGGTCTTGAGGAGGGCCCTAAGAGGGTTCTTATGCTAAACGTTTTTTCTCACCAAGTCTTACATCGGCTCTTTGTTAGCCTTCGAGATGGGGAGAAAGACGTCTCCAATTTCTTACTTGACGTGAAATTGAATCTCACTCTCTTGGAGAAGATCTTGCATTTTAACCTTTAGGTCTTTCATAGCGACGAGTGGTACACTTCGATGGTAGGGAAATGAAAATGTCGCGCAATTTAGAAATTAAGAGGAAGAGTAACCTCACTACGCCTTCGGCCTCCAAGTCCAGGTTGTTGATTTCAAGGATATTTTCAAAGTGAGATAAAAATGCTCCAAAATCCTCTCCATCCATTAAATTGGAGAGCTGAAGGGGGGGATTGGACGGGGATTCTGAACGTGAACTTACTGATTGTGTTTCAGCTTGTACGCGTGCCATTTCAAGCTCATGGTGAAGCTCGGCTTGCCTTCTTCGTTCCTCTCTTTCTCTCTCTTTCTCTTCTCCTTCTCTTTGCCTCTCTTCATTTAACTTTTCTCTTTCTGCTCCTTGCTCCTCTTGGATATACTCAATCAGTTCTCTTCCGGAAAGTCCTAAGGATTCTCCTTGCGCTTCGAAGATTTCAAACTGAGTCATATTTGCTCTTGGTAGGCAGTAGTCAACCAACTAATTTCCTTTCTGGTAAGAACTATGCCTTCTAGAGAATTGGCCTATCTAAATATGGGCACTGACCTATTCCAAATTGGTTTCTCGACCTAGATAACCAATGACTAAAACAAAAACAAAACACAAGAACAAATTATTATACCACTTCCTTGAGCAACTCCAGCTTGTTAAGTTTGCTAAAGGGGATAGCAATCGTTCAAAAAAGGGAATGAATATACTCTATTATTATAACGTTTAACACTATGCTTCACTCGACTGAGACCAGTGTTTGCAAAGATATAGCGTTACACCCCACACCTGCCATCAAATTTAAATAGAATATATATATATATATATATATATATATATATATATATATATATATATATATATATATATATATATATATATATATATATATATATATATATATAAATATATATATAAATATATATATATATATATATATATATATATATATATATATATATATATTGTAGAAAAGGCTCCCGACCATATACTATATATCTATTCTTTGTGGGGATTATTTTATATTCGAGTTCGGGGATTTAATCAGATGGCCGAGTATATAATAAATAGGCTTGGAAAGGGCTTATTTATCTTCAATATACTTAAGAAGTGGAACGGAGCTCAAGGATAAATAATATTGCAAGCATTACTAAAATATAATTTCATTAATTAAACTAAGAAAAATAACACAGGGAAAATATTTACATGACCGGGGATTAAAACGGGAGATGCACATAAAATGAAAAGGTCATAGGATAAATTTGACTAAGCGGTGGATTAAGATTTGGAGGGATTTAAATGACAAAACAAACAAGAAGGGAAACGGTCGGCTAAATCCGTGTTAAAGCAAGGAGTTACGTTGGCACAAAGTTAAATAATTAAATGCAATTTGTAGCTTACGTATTTATAAGGTCGGCGTGCAGGCGAAGGCCATTTCAAGGAATAGCTTCGGTTCGGTCTGACTGGCGATTTCCTTCCCAGGAGGAGAGGTTATTAGGGGGTTGTCCTTAACGAGGGGGGAAGGACAGACTTCGAGGAGTGAGAGCGAAGTGGGGCTCGGAAGTACGAGCGATCCTTGAGACAGGATACCGGAGATGTTCTGGATGAACAATTGAGGTTATTGGGGTAACAAGCGTTATCTTTAAGAACGTTAAAAGGAGGGCGGGAATTAAATTACTACTGACATGATACCAGGGGAGCAAGAACCGTTTCTTGTCGAACGGGCTCAGAGAACAATGACTGTTCTAAAGTTGTTCTCTTCTGAACAATTGAACAACTTTTCCCTCCGAGGTTTTTAATGGACGTGGCGCTCACTACGACTTGGCGTAATAGCGGTAACTCCGTGGACGTTCCGTTCGGGGAGGAGACTACTAGGGGCAGGGGATACTCATCTGTGTCTACTATTTGAATAGTTTTATCTGGGTGTATTGCAATAACACCTCTTTCCTCCTTCCTTATCAACTCCTTTGACTTGGTTCTCTTCGCAGGTAGTTCCTCAGGTACACCTGCTCCTACCTCTACCCTACCTTCTAATTCTTCCCTGATAACCACATTTGGTTGATTTTCCTCGTAGGTTCTCCCTTAGGTACTCCTGCATGGTACCTCATCCCTACTTTCTACTTCTTCCATCGTTACCCCATTTGGCTGGGTTTTCCTCGACGGTCCTTTCTTAGGTCCCGGCCGAGCTACAACTTCCTCGGCCTCTATCAGATTCTCGATATGTGCTCTTTCGAGTGCGAGCAATCTTTCCTTTTCTTCTCTCTCTTCTCTTTCAGCTTGAGCACGTTCTTTTTCCCTCTTCATTCTCCTTTCCTCGGCCTTTTTTCTGCTTTCGCGTATTTCATTATCCCGTCGGGTTCTTCTTTCTTCATCTTCCAGGTTTATCTATATTTTTCTTTCATCCTCTTCTCGTTTTATCTTTATTCTCCTTTCCTCATCTTCTCTTTTTATCCTTATTCCGAATTCTTTTGCTTCTCTTCCAACGGGATTATTCTTTCGCTTGTTTTACCTCCTCTCAGCATTCTTCTTTCCTCTGTTTCTATTTTCCCCTGTATTGTCTTTCTCTAATTTTATGTCTCTCTGTATTTTTATTGCTTCGCATTCGCTTTTCCCTTCTCTTTTTATATTTTCCCATTTTCTATCAAACTCTATTATTTCTTCTTCTTCTTCTCTTTGTATTCTCAATTTTGCAAGGATGTAGGTATCCATATCCTCGCCTTCAAGTCCCAGAATTGGGGCTTGTAGGTTGAATCTTTCAACCGGATCCATTTTGTGTTGGTCCGTCGAATTTTCATTACTGTATTCTGAGATACGAATGCCTCCACTCACCAGGTAGCGCGCAGCCTAACTTACCCTTAATCCCACTACTATGTTGATTGAAATACCACTCCGACAACAACTTTACCACTTGGCCTACCAATTCCCTTCAGATTGTTACCACCCCTAACTCTACCAATTTTCCTCTCGTCAATTATTCTCTTATTCCTGATATTCCTTTACTTGTTGGCTCTTCCTCAATTAGACACTGCTGGGTTCTTTCTAATATAAAACCTACAAACCTAACACCACTTTTTTATATATGTCGTAGAATTCCCCCGTTTTTGTTCTAAGAGTGCTAAGAGTGCTAATAATGATATCTTAAAGAAGAGAGCCGTTGGAAACACGTAAGGATTTAGAGAAACGCACAATAATTTTCCAAATAAACTTATATTTTAACTTTAACAATTGAATACACAAAATTTAAATATTAACCACAGCAATACTCCAAATATTATCATACACAAGAATTAATTCAATTAGTTTGACCCTCTAAAAATTGGTTAATTTCGCTACACACAACAATATATAAGATTTAGGCTTACGGACTCTACTGGAGTTTAAATACCTCAGGAATGTTATTGCCTCACGACGCGTGCCGACTGGCCAGATGTAGGTTGGCGGGATCACGAGGTCCTTTTAGCGAAGGTAGCAGCTTGGGGGGTCCACCCGGTATTCAGGGAGGGGGGGGTTCTTTAAGGACGAGAACAATTACGGTGCTTTATACGGCACCAAGGTAGTCATGGTCTCTCTGGCGAGAGTGAGTCGAACTTGGTTCTTAAACTAAGTTAACTTGCAGTGCGGTGTGACCACCGAGTGACGAGCTCAAGGGGAAGCTTTTCTTCTTCGTTACCTAATTCCTCATAGGCGAGGACTGAACTCGGTGAGGGTCTTCTTTAAGTGTAAGGATAACGGAGGGGGGTTTCTCTGGCGAGAATAATTTGAACTTGGTTCCTCAACAAAGTTAACTTATGAGTTCGGTGTGGCCACCTAGCAACGGGATAGAGGGGGAGCCTTTTCCTTCTTCTTTTCTTAATTCATTAAGAACGAGGAATACCCTTGGTGTTAAAGATGCACCAGGATATGAGGAGTCTCTCTGGCGAGAGTAAGTTAACTTAGCGTTCGGTTTGATAACCAGGGACTAGCTTGAGGATGAGCTGCTTTTTAGATCCCTAAGGTAGCCCTGCCTTTCTTGCAGGGTACTTCTTGGTCTGGCAATCCTAGTAAACTACTATTCCAGTCTAGGTAGCCCGGTCTTAATCCGAGGACTTCGTCACCTGGAGACTGACGTATTATACCTCGATTTTTCTCAGTGTTCCTCATTTATACCTTGTCACCCCGCTGGGAGAGTGGTAAGAAGAAGAGGGTCTTGAGGAGGGCCCTAGGAGGGTTCTTATGCTAAACGTTTTTTCTCACCAAGTCTTACATCGGCTCTTTGTTAGCCTTCGAGATGGGGAGAAAGACGTCTCCAATTTCTTACTTGACGTGAAATTGAATCTCACTCTCTTGGAGAACTCCAGATCTTGCATTTTAACCTTTAGGTCTTTCATAGCGACGAGTGGTACACTTCGATGGAGGGAAATGAAAATGTCGCGCAATTTAGAAATTAAGAGGGGGAGTAACCTCACTACGCCTTCGGCCTCCAAGTCCAGGTTGTTGATTTCAAGGATATTTTCAAAGTGAGATAAAAATGCTCCAAAATCCTCTCCATCCATTAAATTGGAGAGCTGAAGGGGGGGATTGGACGGGGATTCTGAACGTGAACTTACTGATTGTGTTTCAGCTTGTACGCGTGCCATTTCAAGCTCATGGTGAAGCTCGGCTTGCCTTCTTCGTTCCTCTCTTTCTCTCTCTTTCTCTTCTCCTTCTCTTTGCCTCTCTTCATTTAACTTTTCTCTTTCTGCTCCTTGCTCCTCTTGGATATACTCAATCAGTTCTCTTCCGGAAAGTCCTAAGGATTCTCCTTGCGCTTCGAAGATTTCAAACTGAGTCATATTTGCTCTTGGTAGGCAGTAGTCAACCAACTAATTTCCTTTCTGGTAAGAACTATGCCTTCTAGAGAATTGGCCTATCTAAATATGGGCACTGACCTATTCCAAATTGGTTTCTCGACCTAGATAACCAATGACTAAAACAAAAACAAAACAAAACACAAGAACAAATTATTATACCACTTCCTTGAGCAACTCCAGCTTGTTAAGTTTGCTAAAGGGGATAGCAATCGTTAAAAAAGGGAATGAATATACTCTATTATTATAACGTTTAACACTATGCTTCACTCGACTGAGACCAGTGTTTGCAAAGATATAGCGTTACACCCCACACCTGCCATCAAATTTAAATATAATATATATATATATATATATATATATATATATATATATATATATATATATATATATATATATATATATATATATATATATATATATATATATATATATATATATATATATATATATTGTAGAAAAGGCTCCCGACCATATACTATATATCTATTCTTTGTGGGGATTATTCTATATTCGAGTGCGGGGATTTAATCAGATGGCCGAGTATATAATAAATAGGCTTGGAAAGGGCTTATTTATCTTCAATATACTTAAGAAGTGGAACGGAGCCCAAGGATAAATAATATTGCAAGCATTACTAAAATAGAATTTTATTAATTAAATTGAGAAAAATAACACAGGGAAAATATTTACATGACCGGGGATTAAAATGGGAGATGCACATGAAATGAAAAGGTCATAGGATAAATTTGACTAAGCGGTGGATTAAGATTTGGAGGGATTTAAATAACAAAACAAACAAGAAGGGAAACGGTCGGCTAAATCCGTGTTAAAGCACGGAGTTACGTTGGCACAAAGTTAAATAATTAAATGCAATTCGTAGCTTACGTATTTATAAGGTCGGCGTGCAGGCGAAGGCCATTTCAAGGAATAGCTTCGGTCCGGTCCGACTGGCGATTTTCCTTCCAGGAGGAGGGCTTTTTAGGGGGTTGTCCTTAACGAGGGGGAAAAGGACAGACTTCGAGGAGTGAGAGCGAAGTGGGGCTCGGAAGTACGAGTGATCCTTGAGACAGGATACCGGAGATGTTCTGGATGAACAATTGAGGTTATTTTGGGTAACAAGCGTTCTCTTGAAGAACGTTAGAAGGGAGTGGGAATTAAATTACCACTGACGTGATACCAGGGGAGCGAGAACCGTTTCCTGTCGAACGGGCTCGAAGAACAATGACTGTTTAAAAGTTGCTCTCTTCTGAACAATTGAACAGCAGTGGGGCCCTGTTGACTTGACGTTTCGAGGGGGGCGAGCCTTGGCACTCAAGGCTATTGTCCTCTTCTGGACAATAAGAGGGTTCTCGAGTTAGAGTTCCTAAGTGCACAATGAAGACCGGATCGGTGTGATGCCTGACAAAGATAATCGGGATCTGATTCAAATGCGAAATTCTATCTCATAAATAGCCAGAGCCAGCCCCTCGGGGTATGAGGCAATGGCGGACTTCCATGGAATGTCCCGCTAGCGATTCGAACACTCTTACCTTCCCATAAGCCTAACTCAATCTCGCCAGATTGACGCCTGCAGGCCAACGGGGGATTAAACCTCCTTGATTAAACTTGGGTGGGGGAAGATAAGACTCGTGAAATGTTAGGGCGATAAGAACACCATGCTACTCTCTTCTCGCAGGATACACGTGGGAAGCATGAGTACCAATATGTGATAGAAGCGAGGCGGGGCATCCTCAGGCAATTCTATCACACCTCTAAATTTCTTAAAGTTGATTGTGATACATTTAAAGTGTCATTAGTATAAACGATAAAATTAACATATTTCTTTATTAGCTTAAGTCTAAAGTATTGTCTGAAGAACATTACCATATACTTTTCACTTCAGGTTTAACTTCCGGGGTACTCTATGGCATCTCCAAAATTCATAACGTCCGATTGCCAATTCGTTTAATCCTTTCGGCAATTAAGACATCTACTTATTGTCTTTATAAATTTTTGATAGCCATAATAGATCTTATTAGTAAAATGTTTTTACTATATGCGATCCCCTTAAATTCGTAGATTTAATTTCCCCTAGATTCGCCCAGTATCACATGACTAGTTTCAAAGTTGAATCACTATTTACCAATATCTTTGCCCTTGAAACCTGTAACATAATATGTGATTCACTTTTTAATAACAATTGCACGGTTTTTGGTCTGAATAAAACTGATTTTGAGGGGCTCTTTAAACTAGCCGTTGAAGACAATATTTATATTTAAAAAGGACCTTCATAAACAAAGGGATGGGATTGCAATGGGCTCACCTCTGTGTTATCGTTTGCAAATGCCTTTCTGTGTAAACTAGAACAGGACTGGATGTCCAATTATCCACAAGAGTTCAAACCTATAGTCCATAAAAGATACATCGACGGTTGTTTCGTTCTTTTTAAACAAGGTCTGCTGACGACAAGTCGTGTGCTCTCATCTATACTGATTTATGACCTTACGACCTTCAACACTTTCAATAATTCACGAATTTCCTTGGGAGGACCTTGACAATTATATGATTCGAAGGAGAATGTAAAATAACATAAGGATTTCAAATTTCGTTATATCGGCAGAATAGTTCTGAAGTTATTGGTAAATAATTGCCAGGATAACCTTGGGAGGAAATTGGTAATTATATCATTAGAATGAAAATGTAAAACAACCTAAGGATCTCAAATTTCGTTACTATTTTCCGAAAAAGATATGATGTTATTGCCAAAAGAAAATAATTACTGGGAAAACCTTGTGTTAGTGGTGATGTAGGGGGTGGTTGTGTAGGTGATGGTGATTTAGGTTTAGGTTTGTAGGGGTAGGTGGTGTAGTTCATGATCGTAAAGATAGGTGCTGTAGATGGTGGTGGTGTAAGTGGTGGTGGTACAGGTAGTGGTGCTGTAGGTGGTGTAAGTGTAGGTGGCGATATTGAAGGTGGTGGTGGTATAGGTGGTGGTGGTATAAGTGGTGGTAGTATAGGTGGTAGTGGTTTAGTTAGTGATGGTGTAGGTGTTGTAGGTGGCGCAAATTGTGGTATAGATGGGAGTGATGTAGGTGATGGTGGTGTATGTGTTTAGGAGGTAGTGGTAGAGTAGGTAGCGGTGGTGTATGTGGTGGTGGTGGTGTAGGTGATGGTGGTGTAAGGGGTGGTAGTGGAGGTCGTGGTAGTGTAGATAGCGGTATTGAAGGTGGTGGTAGTATAGGTGGCGGTGGTGGAGGTGATGTAGGTAGTGATGGTTTTGTTGTTGTAGGTGGTGCATATCGTGGTGTAGGTGATGGTGGTGTTTTTGTTATAGGGTTGTTGGTGTAGGTAAGGGTGGTGTATGTGGTGCTGTTTGGAGTGGTGTAGGTGATTTAGGTGGTGTTGGTGTAGGTGATAGTGGTGTAGGGGGTGGTAGTGGTATATGTCGTTGTGGTATAGGTGGAGATAGTGTAGGTAGTGATGTTGTAGGTTATGTTGTTGTAGTTGATGTAGGTGGTGATGGTAGTGGTGTAGGTAGAGGCATTTAAGTGATGATGGTGCAGGTGTAGGTGGTTTAGGTGTTGTATGTGGTGGTGGTGAAGATAGTGTTGGTGTAGATGGGGTAAGGTAGGTGTGGTGGGTAGTGCAGGTGGTGGTGGTGGTTTAGGTAGTGTTGGTCGTGGTGGTGTAGGTGATGATTCGAGAGAGAATGTAAAACAACATAAGGCTTTCAAATTTCGTCAGAATCAGCGAAATAATTATGAAGTTATTGCTAAATAATTCCCACGATAACCCTGGGAGAACTTTGTCAATTATATAATTAGAAATAGAATATAAAAAACATATTTTTTTCAAATCTCGTTTGAATTGGCTAAACAGTAATGAAGTTATTGCTAAATAATTCCCCGACTAAACTTGGGAGGACTTTGGCAAATATATCATTCGAAAGATAATGTAAAACAAGATAAGGGTTTCAAATTCGTTACAATCGACCAAATAGTTATGAAGTTATTGCCATTGATTCCCAGGATAACCTGTGGAGGACTTTGGCAAATACATCATTCGGAAGAAAATGTAAAACGACATAAGGCTTTCAGGGTTTCATTAAAATCGGCCGACTAGTTAAAATGTTATTACCAAAACAAAACATTTCAAGGGATAACCTTGGGTATAGGTGGTGTTGGTATAGGTGGTGTTGGTGTAGGTGGTAGTGATGTAGGTGGCGGTGGTATAGGTGGTGGTGGTGCAGGTTGTGTAGGTTATGATTCGAAAGAGCAGATAAAACAACATAAGTGCTTCAAATTTTGTTAGAACTAGCCGAATAGTTACAATGCCATTGCAAAAAAAAAGAAAAGCAAAACGGGGACCGACCGACATAATGAGGTGTAGAATCGATTGCGAATAAAAATAAAAGTCATGCCTTCCAGTTTCAAAACTACATAAATTGCCAGCATCAGAACATGAAATTTACACTGTAGCATGAAACTAACAACTCTTTCATTTTTCGACATTAAAATTGCAGGGTGAGATAACAAAATTTCCATTTCAGTATATACAAAACCCACCACCACTCTGCTTGGCACTAATTATTTCTTGTGTTTATCAAACTGCTTCAAAATATCATCAGTAAGCTGAAAAATAAACCTTGCATTTAGAATATTCTCTGACTGGAACTATTTTCATAAAGAGATATCTTATCTCAAACAATTTGGTAAAGTTAATTCATTCATGGCATCCTTACTCGACAGATTAATTAAAAGGTTCCTAACTAAAACACACGTTATTCCTTTTGTTAAATTTAATGTATCAAAAGAGAAAATGTATCTCAAAATACCCCACATAGGCTCACTGACAAACAAACTCATCTTAGACTTAAAAAAATTATTATCCACAAATTAAATACTACTTTATTCCTATTAATACTGTCTCTCTTTAAACCTACTTATCTCATAAGGAGAGACTACCCTTGCTACTTACGAGGGGCGGTCAATAGGTTTTGCGAATCGGTAGGGCAAAACAGAGGAAGGGGGATGGTTGTTTGTGGAGGTGTTAGGATAAGTTATGAGAAGTCAGGATCTGCAGCCGCACGCTCCTGCCTCGTCTATTTAAGAAGCAGTAGCTAATCGCAACTCGTCAGTCACAAATTTTTCAACAATGGAGAAGGTTGAGCACCGCGCAGTGATCAAATTTTTGACCAAGGAAGGCAAGAATGAAAAAGAGATCCATGAACACATGGTTGCAGTGTACACCGACACCAACCCTTCATATGCAACCATTGCTCGCTGTAATAGGGAGTTCTGCCATGGTCGTGAGTCCCTTGAGATGACCCCCGTCCAGGATGCCTGTCAGACGTTAGCAACGAGGACAATATAGCCGTGTGGAGAGGATGATCCTCGAAAATCAACGGGTGAAGATCGAAGCAATCGAGCGAGAACTTGGAATATCACATGGAAGTGTTATCAACATCATCCACGACAATTTGTCCACGACCAAGGTCTCTGCCCGTTGGGTCCCTAGAAACCTCACGCCCCATGATCGACTTCAACGTCGTCAAAGTTAGGAGGAGCTGCTGCTCCTGTACAACCAAGACCCAGCGGGATTCGAGTCACGCATAGTAACAGGTGATGAAACGTGGGTCCAACACTGGGATCCCGAGACCAAGCTCGAAAGCATGGCCTGGAAGCACAGGGGCTCTCCGACCCCCATCAAGTTCCAGACCCAACAATCAGCCGGGAAGATCATGGCCACCATCTTCTGGGATTCTGAGGGAGTGTTGATGGTGGACTATGCGCCTCGTGGAAGAATTATCACAGGCCAATATTACGCTGAGGAACTGGCTGGGTTCAAGAAGTGCGTCCGTCAGAAGCGGCGCGGCAAGTTGACACGCGGTATCCTGCTCTTCCACGACAATACCTCTGCCCACAAGGCCAGAGTTGCACAAGCTGCCCTGCGTGAGTGCGGATTCTAGGAGCTCAACCATATCCCCTACAGTTCAGATCTGGCCCCTAGCGACTCCTTTTTATTCCGCCAGCTCAAGGTAGCACTGCGTCGACGCCACTTTGGGGACAATGAAGATATCCAGTTCGCCGTCCACGAGTGGATTGAACAGCAGTCGGGAGATTTCTGGTTGTCCGGGAATTCAAAGCCTCAGGGACAAGTGGCGTAAGTGCATTGAAGTCGAGGGTAGTTATGTTGAAAAATAATAAATTTTTTTTCTTCATATCTCGTTTCCTTATATCCGAATTGCAAAACTTATTGACCACCCCTCGTAGGTCCTCGCTTGTTTATTTATTTATGTGTGCGAATTGCAAAACTCGTTACGTAAGTAGAACTACGCTACATTTGAGCCGAGGAGCTGCAAGTATAAGGGGGTTTCTCAAAATACAGACAACCCCATTGCCAAAGCAGAATTCTCTTCAATAAAGAATCATTTGGATTCTTGCGCCTGGTCATTGTGCCCTTCAAATTTCAAGGTTTTGAGTTGTGCGGATAAATTTGTAGATTTCAACATTTTGTAATCAATATTTATTCAAATGTTAAATTTATAATTAAATTCTAGTCACTCTTCCACATAACTTTACATTTCTTAATTCAAATATTTTAATTTTAGTTTGATCTATAATTAATTTTACCTAAAATTTCTTAACAATCCGCTCAATGACCCGATAGTTAAAATGTTTTATTAGTTGGTTGATCAATATTTCAGTTATTTTAAGCTACTACCATGTTTAGCTCTTTTTAAATTTTCCACCCTTTAAATCATTCGGTTTCTGTCCTTCTCTCAAGTTGTTAAGTGTTCATTCAGTTATTTTTAATTTGTTGCTTTGTTTTCTCAGTTTGTTTTTATAATTCTTGCAGTGTTTGCTTTGTAATTTTTGCATTGTTTTCTCTTTAATTTTTGCATTGTTTTCTCTAAAATTTACTAAACTCCAAATTTATTCATTAATACATTGTTGTATTTTTTCTCTCAAATTTATCAAACTTTGAACTTATAGTCATTCATTAATACATACATATATATTTCTTTATACCTTCTAAGCTTGCTTGTTTATCAATCATATTGTTTTGCTCCATTATAGGCTGAAGATGAACATAGCTAATTATACATGTTCCGAATGCTGGTTCTGGCTTTGACTTATATATATATATATATATATATATATATATATATATATATATATATATATATATATATATATATATATATGCAAAAAATCACACAGGAAAATGAAAGACGGATTTTTTGCATATATTGCTAAACTCATGTTCTACTTTGTGAGTTTCTCATATATATATATATATATATATATATATATATATATATATATATATATATATATATATATATATATATATATATATATATATATATTCACCATGCATTTTCTATAAAGATTGCGTTTAATTTATATTAAGAAAGACAAATGGAGAAGGAAGGCACCATCTTCATTTATTTATGTTTTGGGTTATTGCGAAAAACAAAATGCAGGAGCTATAAACAAATTCGAAATCAATACATAGGATAATATAATACAAAAAACGTATATTACAGCACAAGTTCAATTGTGTAATAGTATTAATCTGAGAAAAAGCTACATAAAGGTCAATAAATACTAAATTGAGCGTTACGTTAATAAAACCCCCCAAAAACCAACGAGGTACAGTACAGTAGAAAATATTCCAAAAGAAATTATATCATTTAAACGCAAACACTAGAGTAAACATTACAGTACGATATATAACAAGTAAACCTGAGAAAGACACATTACCTTACATGGTCGGATCACATATAGTGAAAACGAGAAGGAATTTTAAGATCGAATACAGCTAGTTTGGTTCTTAGGCTATAAACAATGGAAAGGATGACGTTTCATTAATTAAATTTGGTTGGTTGTATTTAATACAGAGAAATTGCTTAATACGAAGAGTGGTTAGAGATTTAACCTGATAGAAGAATACTCTCTATTACTTAATGTTTTTTTTTTGTTTTTTTTCAATGACCATGTGAGAACAGAATGACTACTGAATGAACGTACTGTGCTTTCTCTATACCCGATATTGCCAAATTCCTTATGCGCTCGTTACGAAGCTATCAAAAAAGGACACAATGATAGTTTTGATGCAGTAAGACACGTTT
>OZ018329.1:112401696-112416696 GCA_963969495.1 Ceratothoa steindachneri
CGACGCTGTTCATATACCCTACAGCTCAGTTTATTTATTCGCATTACTCAGATTGTCCTTATTTATTATTCTGAATTTTTAGGGGTTTTTTTTATTTGGCTTTTCTTGTAACAGAATTCTTCATCAATCTCTCTATATTTTATTTTTATACTATATTTTGCGGTTTAGTGAAGGAAGTATCTCATTATTTAAGCTTAGAAAACATTGGTATGTAATTCAGGAAGAAATTGAATTACTTATCAATGCTGAAAGGTTTTAACAGTAATATTATAACGCTTACAACCGTTCAAATTCAGTGCCGTAAATCACCTACAGACATGCAGTAAACAGCCAATCTTGCTTTAAAAAGTAATAATACACACACCTAATATTACACCTAATTTTACATCTATTACGGATACATTATTTCATGGTAACGATATTCGGAGTCCTTTAGACGAATATATTAACGGTTTGTAGGAAACTTTAGATGTTTTTAAATTAATCCAAGTTTTAGTAGAAGGAAGATGAACAATCGGAAAGAAGAGGAAGGTGCCGATCTTAGTTTGAACATGAAGCCCAATATGATGTATAAATCGGCAATGCATGGGCATCTTCCAAGTAAAACACCTGTAATTTGAAAGATTCATTAGTAAGCCCGTCTGAATTACGCCAACGCCCATATGGAGAACAATTTCAGCTTTTGAGCTTGTGCTCTTTTCAAATGAAACGAAGATTTTGTTATTCGGCATACAAGATATCTGGTATTTTTGGCGTAAAATTAGTTAGGTTGGTCTTCCAAAAAACACTGTTGCCGGAATAAAACATGGATGGGTATCAATTATATAATGGAGCAGTTTCTGCGTAACAAGCGTTGATAGAGTTCATCGAATTAATGGAATGATGAATAAAGAAATCTACAAAAAGATAAGTCTTTGTACAAGACTATGCTCGTCAAACCCATAAAAATTAAGTTTTTCCTGATTGAAAGAAGTTAAAATAAGGATTTAGGAAGTTTTGCAGAGAAGAGTGGGCAAAATTTCATCTGAAGTTTGTTGATACAATTAAAAAAAACCTATTTGTTTAAGGTGTGTCATTAAGCAAAAAGTTTATACTATTGGCTATTAGTTATCAAAGTATATAGGTTATGATTAATTTTTGACTGGATATCTTCTCAAAAAGTGTTATCATTCTAGAAAACCTATTGAGATTTTGTAACTCTATATCTATTGATAGATCTTTCTCAATGACCATAAATATTGTTATCCTGTAATAAAAGGTTCAAGAAACTAGAGTGAGCAGTCTTGTATTAGGTAAGGTTATCAACACTATCTGAAACAGGTGTACATATACATTCATGTTCAAACGTTTAAAAAATATGTAAATACATACAACATACTACCTATAAATCGCGCGTAGAAGTCTACACACAGCCCATTTATTTCCATCGTTCGAGACAAGAGTTCCCGCTAATGTTTAAAGTAATTCAATTTGTAAGCAAATCAAAACAGGGTTTTATGGACAATTGTTTATTTAGGAAGTTAAATGAAGTTTTCGTTATTTTAAAGTTTGATATGACCTCAGCAACAATTTTGCCAAAAGCAGTTTGCCTTCCTATCATCGTCTAACCTTTTCTTGTGTATGCTATTGCTTTTAGGGCATTAAATTAGTTTTCTGCAATTATTTTCTTAATTAGTAATATCAAAATGTCTATACAAGCTCAATTATTTATGAAACTTGAATATACGTCAAAAGAACTTTAGATATCAGAACACATCACTTTTATTTCAGTGGCGATGATACACATATATATGTATGTATACTTTAAATCTGTGAATGAATAGTAAAACAAAAGCCTAGATTCAACGCACATACATACACATTTCTAGAAGCTTGTATGCCGGTCTAGAGAAAAAAGAAATTAGTCTCGGAGCCAGATGTTTCGAAGAGGCACTCTCTGGCACTTTGTGCGGACTTCCCGAGCAACCTGCAGCACTTTGTCACTCATCATTTGTTGAATTGCGTGCTGTGCCACTATTACTTTATTCAATCGCTTGTATACATATCTATTAGATCTTAACTAATACACCACAAATACAGGTTTCATTTTATTTTTTAAAGCAAACCTGGATTTATCGCAATTAGCACCGCTTCAGCGTAAATGTCGCATTACATTGTTAGCAAAATTATTTATTTTCGCTAATTTGGTCCATCTGATACACTCACTAAATATATATAAGTAACCGAAATGCTAAATTCCAGCATTTAGATCGGAAAACTATAAGATGGCCAGATCTTACATTACTTGCAGTAATAAGGAAATAGTAGAATTGTGACAAACTCTATTAGCACAACAGCTGACTTAGCCAGAGGATCGATAGCAGGAAATAAACGTACTTATTCTACGCTACTCGCGCGAAAAGTTAGATTAACAACTCTCTCTCTCTCTCTCAAAACGGAATTACCTAATGTTTTTATTTATGAAAAGGTACGATATATAATTTAATTATAGTCAGTTGGTACTCATTTAAATATTTTTATTAAATAAGGAATATACAGTGGAATGCAAACTAAAAATTTTAAAAAATCAAATATTTAGCCTTGAATTACACTGTAAAACAATGAAAAAAACCGGAATTGGGAATAACTTTTTCTAGCATTACTTTTTGTTTAAATCATGAATATAACATCTTGACTTTGAAGCTTTTCGTAAATAACCCTGTTACTTACGTTAAATACACTAATGGTTCCATTGGAATTGAATGAAAACAAGATTTGGTCGAAACTGACAACAAAGTTTTTACTCGGATTTTGATATAATTTTAAAGAGTGGTTTCTAAGGTATTTTTCAACCTAAACTATGAAATTTATTAAAGTATACTCAAGATTGTTTTAGTTATATGGGTCCAAATCTGTGCAAACTGTTACGTAACGTTTGATAATTTTGTAACTTACTATTTTTACTTTTAAATATAATATTTATTGCAGTTACTATTTACATCATTTTTCACATACAAGATTGTTTATTCTTTACTAAAGACACAGCTAAAATACTTAGAGAATACAAAAGTTCCACCGACAGTGTGTGTGTAAGGGTATGGAACGTACATACTCGCATGCTGCCAGACAATCGTAGGAACGAAAGAAATTTGTCATTTGAGTTGACCTTCGTCTCCTCTCTCTCCCCCCACCCTTCCCTGACATTCTACCGCCCTCCTCCGCCTCTCCCTTTAACTAAGTCGTTATCAGTGCTAAACTTCCCCAACAGGCGACAGAAAGTCTGACAAAAGAAGGCCTATTTCACAGAGAAGCCTACAATTCTATTTGCCTTCTTTATGATACCATGGAGATTGTCCAGAAGGCGCCGCGATAAGCAAATTGTCGTATATGGAATCTCTCTCCAATTTCACACAGTCCGCGGTATAAATGACAACGCCGTTCATCCCTCGGCAAAAGTGTTCAAAACCTACTCGCGTAACCCTCAAGTTGAACGAAAGTCGTTGCCGTAACGTATCGCTTGCCATCGTGCCGCTGAGTTAACTAGGTCGCTGTCTCAAAGTGTTCCTGAGGCAAATCCCGCCCCGCAGAGTTTGTGACTAGAAGAATAGGCTCTGTTGCTCACCGTAACTTGAGAAAGAAAAAGGAACATCCTAATAGTTACTGGAAGTAACTATTTGTTAGGGTCACATCCAGTTAGGAGTGAACTAACCGGAACTACAGTCAGCAGCCCTGAACCCGTCGTCTTATCCCCCCTCTCCCCGAGAACTCGTGTAAACGCCACCCGAACCACCCCGTCTGGACCTGAGAAGTCGTCTCTCCAATCCATCACAATTAATGGTAATCTGTAAACCCAGTGTCCCTCATTTTTAAATTACCTATTTAATTAACAGTGATTGCTACTCCTATTGAGTTATTATAAATCTAGACGCTTAACGTCAGTGTTATCCTCACCTCCTTTTTTAAAGAGATTCAATTGAGTCATTCCCTGTCATTATTATTTATAGTTGCTGTAAACCCGGACTAATCCGTGTTTAATATTTAATCCTTATTTACCTAAATGCCCGTTGAAATATTCCTACTCATTATTATTTTGTTGTAAAGTAAAGTTTATTTTTGTACGTCTTTTTATTTGTTGCTCCCCCTTTCTGACGTACCTTTGGCAAGACTTTAATTAAGAATCCCTTCGGCTAATTTTTTCAACTTGTATTATGCACTCTTAGAATTTAAGAATCACAAAACTCCCCCCAGTAACAAGTGGGACTTTTATAGTGAGAATCCTAGCCGTGGCACAACCCGCCTCTAACCAGCCTTCGCACGCTCAGTAGGAATTAAAGCATATATATATATATATATATATATATATATATATATATATATATATATATATATATATATATATATATATATATATATATATATATATAAATATATATATATATATATATATATATAAATTTAACTGTTGCCAAGTCATATTTAATTTAACTTGTAGTACTTTCTACTGATATTCTGTAATTGGTCACCTGTAAAATAATGTCTTGTTGGCCTTTTCAAGTTTTCTTTATACATATTAACTTTGTAAACTTATTCTAGCCTGAAGATGAAAACTTGTAGTTTTCGAAACAGTGAAAAATTAAAGGATGCTACATCCGTTTCTCGTGGCTCTGGGATTTATCCTCAATATTAAATGCAGGCTTCACGGCCGAGCTCCATATGGATATATATATATATATATATATATATATATATATATATATATATATATATATATATATAAATATAATGATCGTACATTGAGTCATAGTGTCTTAATACCATCGACTTAAACAAAATCAGTGTGTCCAGATCAAGGACTAGAATAATTATTAGACCGGACTATGAGCAATTCTACGACAGTGTGTTATATATGTGGATCAGTTATATTAAAGAAATACAAGAGACAGCAGACTAAACACGTAAAGAAAATTTATAAGCTGTACTTTGGACATAAAATGGGAGGCAAGCACAAAGATTGGGCACCTCAAATACGAGGGGCGGTCAATAAGTTTGGCAAATCGGTAGGGCAAAACAGAGGAAGGGGGATGACTGACTGTTTGTGGAGGTGTTAGTAAAAGTTATGACAAGTCAGAAAATGCAGCCACACGCTCATGCCTTGTCTATTTAAGAAGCAGTATCTGATCGTAGATCATCAGTCACAAATTTTTCAACAATGGAGAAGGTTGAGCACCGCGCAGTGATCAAATTTCTGACCAAAGAGGGCAAGAAAGCAAAAGAGATCCATGAACTCATAGTTGCAGTGTACACCGACACCACCCCTTTCTCTGCAACCATTGCTCGCTGGAATAGGGAGTTCTGCCATGGTTGTGAGCCCCTTGAAGATGACCCCAATCCAGGACGCCCGTCAGACGTGACCAACGAGGCTAATGTTGCCCGTGTGGAAAGGATTATCCTCGAAAATCGACCGGTGAAGGTCGAATAAATCGAGCGAGAACTTGAAATATCACATGAAAGTGTTATCAACATCATCTACGACAATTTGGCCATGACCAAGGTATCTGCCTGTTGGGTCCCTAGAAACCTTACGCCCCATGATCGAATTCAACGTCGTCAAAGTCCACAAGGCCAGAGTCGCACAAGCTGCCCCGCCTAAGTGCGGATTCGAGGAGCTCAACCATCCCCCCTACAGTCCAGATCTGGCCCCTAGCGACTACTTTTTATTCCGCCAGCTCAAGGCTGCACTGCGTAGACGCCAGTTTAGGGACGAGGAAGATGTCCAGCTCACCCTCAACGAGTGAATTAGACAGCAGTCGGGAGATTTCTTGTTGTATGGAATTCAAAGCCTCAGGGACAAGTAGCGCAAATGCATTGAAGTCGAGGGTAGTTACTTTGAAAAATAATAAAACACTTTTCTTCATATCTCATTTCCTTATATCCGAATTGCAAAACTTATTGACTGCTTCTCATATGTTGCGCCAGGTGTACAAGTTCCCTTTCTGCCCTGGGTGAAAGAAAAAGGGCCTGGCCTTATGTTTGGCGTAACAATCGTCTGGAGGGCATCAAAGGACCATTAAACGGATTGCTACTTCTGCTCAAAAGATATTAAAGATGCTATTCAATTCGTTTTCTTTCCTAGTCTTTAATATATTTTCAAGAGATGTATCAAATAAAAAGATCAAAAAACATACTATGTTTTACCTCCCTTTATTTCTGCAAGTTAACACAGCCAGTAATAACTAATTTTAGTCTAAATTTATTTTATTTCATTGCAGGTCCAACAGAAATAGCAATTAATCTATGTATCCAGATGTTCAGTCTGCTATTCACCCAGTTCGTCATTCACGAGTAACTCAGGGGATTCAGAATCTCAATATTCACCATAGGTGGCACAGATTGAATAGGACAAGATACCACACCTCATCACTCAATGAGAACTCTATGATCTAGTTCGTGCTCTAACACTTATAGGCAACAGAATTAATTCCTGACCTCATGTCTGCAAGAATGGAACCCTTTTTGATCGACAGCAATTCTCCACTTTTAAAAACAACTTCATGCATTGACATGATATCAGAAGCCTATTCAATGCCCTTGAGCTGAACTATGATCAAACGAGAGGTGGTTATTTATACATGTATCCTTCTTACTTAATATTAAATTCAAGTTTTGTCAAACAGATCATAGCGAATATATATATATATATATATATATATATATATATATATATATATATATATATATATATATATATATATATATATATATATATATATATATATATATATATATATATATATATATATATATATATATATATATATATATATATATATATATATATATATATATATGATAGTAAGACCACTCTATAGCAGCCAAAAGTTTAATTTACGAGACTAGTTTCGATATGATATGTATTTTATCATACCCTCTGCAGTCGTATACTGAGAATGCGATTGTCACAAAAGTCTATGAATAGCGTAAAGATCAGAAAAAAAACAAAGAAACGCAAAACGTGGAGGAAAAGGTCATTAATCCTGGGGTGAGACTCTAAGATCATTGACTAAGCTGTTTACGATGAGGTTACGGGAATGGAAGCTGCATTTCAATTTCCAATCTGAGAAAGTAAAATTGGGAATTTCCCGTAACCTCATCGTAAATAGCTTAGTCAACGATCTTAAACTCACATCTCCTGATTAATGACCTTTCTCCAGCGTTTTGTGTTTGTTTTTTTGTTTTTTTATCTATACGCTATTTATACACTTTTGTAACAATCGCATTCTCAGTATACGACTCAGGAGGGTATGATAAACTGCATACGGTAACTACTTTTGTAAATTAAACTTTACGAGACTGGTAGTGTAGTCCGTTAATATAAACATAGGAGGGTGTGAGAGCCTTTAGATTGAAAATCTTGCTGACTGAAGCTTCGTCGGCAAAAGAACTATGAACAGGCTCACTGTCCCTTCCGATTGTTTAAGTCTATTTTCGCCAGATAGACTAAATCCTACATTCTCCGTGCGTAAACCTTAAAGGGGCGAAGTGTCATAGCGTTGAAAATTTATGCCCTAGGAGAGGGGCTTAACTGTGGCTTAGTAAGGGTTCAGCCCTCCTAAACTCCCTCTTCCCCTCGATGGGAGAATCGACGTATATATAGTTCGATCTTGAGAAATTTAGGGAGGAATCCAGGTATCAATCGAAAGAAGACGAGTCCCTGAGGCAAACAGGGAGTTTGGAAGATAGTTGGAACTGAGCGGGACTTACCCTCCCGAAGCTGTTCCTTTGGTCGCTTAGAAAAGTAGACCAGTGGTATCGAGACTGCAGAGATATAAGAGTTTAACAAAAACCGTTGTGAACTAGCGAGTGTATATATGTATCGAAACCTCCCTTTTGCGAGGAGAACTAATGTAATAATAAGAAAAGACATCTAGGTTTAGCTTTACCCCTCCGATGTTCTCCGGTAACATAGAAGAACAGTCAAAATGGCAAATTTAGGAGACAGATTCCTGACTTCAGCTCAAAAGGCAAACACTTCGAGGATGTACTTATAAACAATCCAGTCAAAAGTTCAAACTGCCTATCTCGTATTACCCTCGCTCAAAGCTACAAGACGCCAAGCCCCGCTGAATTTATATCCACTTTTGTCGACTCAGCAAGAGATCTATTTTTCCTAATTTCAAAAGGTCGCGGAAGAGAAAGAACGGACGCTCAAAAGGGAGACCACCCTTGGGTCTCACCTTGCGAGTCCCCCCTCCACCTCCCCGTTACCCCGCGGGAGTAATTCGAGTATAAAACAGGTTGACACGAAGAAAACAGGGCCTTTTGTTCGTAACAACAGAAGAGACAAGAAAGTTGCCGGAAGAGAAGATTTTTCGAGTTCGAGAATAAAACTTAAAAATCACCAGTACTAAGTTTTCTGCAAGTTAAGGAGAAATTGCAGTCTTTGGGCCATACCAGATTGTGACAAGGAAGCTCGGCGCCGTTCGAGCCCCAAGATTATTGGGTATCAATCTACACAGTTTGAGGACTCCAAATCTTACTCTATCTGAGGTAGACAAACCCCAACTAGATAACAAAAAAAAAGAAGACAACGATTTCCTCTCGTCCGGAAGAAAACGAGGTCATGGTCCCCACGACTCCGGAAACAAAGAAGAATCATCCGTTTTGTTTTGAACCTTCATTCGCTCATTTGAATTTCCGCGTGACGTAACTCGTCCACCTTTATGTTGGAGTAACGCCATCTTGTGAGCAACCAACAAACTACTCGCGCTACGCGTCTCGAGACCAATTTAAACGAAGGTACTTCGAAGGGATTCTTTGTGGTGATCTCCATTACCTTATTTAAGTAAATAATCCTGTTTTTTATTTTCCCGTGCTTAAAATAGTTTATTTTGTGAATGGTTAATGTCAAAGTGTATTAAAGTAAATTGTTCGGCCGTAAAATCTACTTAGAATCAAACCTCGAGAGCTGGACAGTAAATCCCATTTTTTTTATCTTTATATTATATGTGTATATAGTAATTTTGTTTGCTTTGATTTATGTTTAGTAAAACCAAAATTCCGCCTAAATAAGATTTATTGCAATTGTTGCATGGAAAAAGATACATTCCAGACTATTTAGAACCAAGTTGTTTTATTAGAGGCACATTTTTATAGTATAGTTATATTTATACCCTATTTTACTATTGGTATTTGTAGGCGATGTGTTTTAGTTTGGAAAGATGTGGAGCAAAAGGTAATTTAATAAATCATTTAGTGGAATTGTTATTCGTGCTATTAGAACAATAATAAATCTGTCTAGCTTTGGAGTGACATGATTTAATGAACCATAAGGGACCCATTAAACCCATTAAAGTACAACTAATGAAATTAAGTTCGTTTTGAAGAATGGCAAGGTCAAGTTAATTTCTATTGTAGTTGTGTTTGGATTCATTGTATTTAAGTATTGGAAGAATACTACAACTTGATCTTTATTTTCTAAAACTGCAAGGGAGTCATTAACAAAACGAATATAGAACAAAGGACCACGGTCAGATGGAGCATTTTGAAACATTTTCGATTTCCCTTTGAGTAATGAAATTATCTGCCGATATTGTTGAGTATAAAATATGTACAATTAAATAATAGTTTTAGTAAATATATAAATTAAATTCTGTTAAACTCTGCAGTTTTCTTTGTTTGGAAAAATTCTAGTTAAAATTATGTTTATGGTTTTTTCAAATGCAATGTTAAAGAAAAGAGATTCAACATCAAAGCTGACAAAAAAATATCTGTTGTTAAATGATGATTTAAAAGTTCATTTTGCAACTCATATGAATTTTAAGTGAAAAATTGATTAGTTGAGAAGCGAGAAAGCAAAGAAAAAATATATTTATCTACGTAATAGGAGGTAAAAACTGTTCGAAGAGAAATTTCAGAGTTTTGGACGAGAAAGGCGCTACTAGCAAACTTGTGAATATTGTGGTTCGTTTAATATTTTATCTTCTTTAGACATTATGGAACGAGGTTGATCTGATCTTCCATTTTAAATGCATTATAGTGATAGGCTAAAAAATCTCAGCAAATTTAGAACCATCGCAACAATAATGGATTGAACGTTTTGCAAAAGATCATATATATATATATATATATATATATATATATATATATATATATATATATATATATGAAAAAGCTCACAAAGTGCACGTGAGTCAAAGTTATGCATAAAATCGTAAATAAAGTATTTTTCAGAATTTTGTTCCTCCTTCCATTATTTAAGACAATGTATCACCCGTGTCCTGTTCATTGCTTGAAAAGGTCTTCAAGAATAAATACTAAAGCACTCGGAATCGTTTTTCACTTTTTCTTTGTGGGTGTATCTGCATATATAAATATATATATATGCAATGGTCCGCCAGCAAAAATGAAAAGGTGCTTCTAAGTATTTTCGAACTTTATTCAGTTCATTCTCAGGGATAATTACAAGAAAAATAATATAATAAGGGTATATGTAAGTTAGTAAAATATCTAAAACCTCCTCTAAGACAAGAAATCACCACTGAGGAAGCAGGAGAGGGTCGAGTAAATTAAAATTTAGCTGTAACAGGTAGCAAGGTCAAACTGAGAGGCAGACAGAGGGAGGAACAGAGGAAAAATTGTTATAACGATTTACAGATAAAGCGATAGTCTAAAGAGGGTAATTAAGAGAGACATGAGTAGTAAGCAGATACGTAGGAGAGGGGAACAAGGGGAGAGGAACAAGGAGACAGGAAGAGAAATAAATAATTTAACACAGAAACAATGTAATAATTAAATTGACAAATCGGGTGCCCATAAAAACGAAAATTACCCTCCAAAAAATTATGAACATAAGTCAAAACTAATTTCTTTGAGAATGAGTCTTTTCGTTAGCATCGATTATATAAAAGCTAGGGGAATTTTAAAGTATTAAATTGCTTTATACATGAACATTCAACACAGTTTCTTTTAATTGAGTCATTTAGGGGAATAAAAAACTTTGTTCTATTCTAATTAATTATATGGTTATTTTCAGACATATGCACAAAAGACGCACTATTATATGCAGCTCTCCCACATTGTATTTATGCTGATTAATACAGACAGATAATTGCTTTCTCTATGTCCAAAATATTTACCCAGACAAACAGATCTTTATATAACGTCTTTTTTGCAGTGGAAAGACAGTTTAGAAGTTAGGGATAGGGTACAATAATTTATGGCCAATTTCAAAGATATTGGAGAATTCAGAATCCTGAAGTATCCTCTCTCACCAGTCTTCTTTCAACAGCCATTTTTAAAAGGTTAGGTTTTCCCTAAAATATATCCAGTGTTTTTTCTCCAATTAATATAGCTCTGCATTCCCCGCCTCATATTTATCTACTAACTATTATGCTGACCAGCTTTGGCCGGGGTATTTTTCATGATTATGTCAATGGCTTTATTTAATGTCGCTCCGTTAAAATATAAAGCAATATATTCATTTATAGACACAACTTAAAATAATTAACTGTTGGTGCTATAATTAATTCCAACATTTGGACACAGGAATTTTATATCCAGTATTACAAAAAGTGGAGTTAAATTATTAGCGATTGCTCAAATTCCATTTAATTATGGCGTAAGGTTATATAGTATATAAAAACGAATCTGGATTATGCGCTAATAAGTGTTGACTAGAAGTATAAACGGAATGAATAAACTGTGCAACAAATTTCGGTATCAAGAATAAAACATAGATCGAATGTGCAGTTTATTATGAAATTGAGTCTGCTAAACTTGAATTTGATAACAGAAACTTCACATTACGTAGCATTCCATTGTAAATTGCCGATTTAATAATTATGCAATTGATACGACTTCCACAATACCATAAATGTATTTCTCTCCAAAGGGTTGATTAAATGTTTCCATTGTAATTGATTCATGAATATATAATGAATGAGCATGTTTGTTAGCATTATATAATGTATTAACCTACATTTTAGTATCTACTTCTTCGTTTGTAAGACGTCTCAGGTGTGTCACGCTTCAGGTTTCAGCAGAGTTTGGCCAGCATAACAGGGCTCCATTTTCCCTTATACCTGTTTTCCATTGACGCTATATTTTAATGAAACCTCTCGCCGTGTTCTCACTCACATTGGCGCCATTCTCTGGGAATAATGACAGATGTAAAAAAAGTCTATCTTCAGCAACCTATTGCATCCAAGTTCTTGATGCACAATGATTAGGCTCTACAGTATACGAGCTCGCTGGGCCCCTTGGTGCTTTTCCAGAAGTCTTTTGCTTACATCGTTGAATGTATGCCGGGTCACTAGCTCAGTTTCATCTATTCTCGCCTTAAAAGATAGATAGTTAAAATGATTACACATTAGAATATGTACCAGAGGAGCGCGATGATAGGTTACCGGTGCGAAGAGAGTTAAAAGATTTCAACTCTTTTTGCTAAAATGGAAAAACGACCCAACAAATCTCTAAGATTTATTTCGCCAAATTGTCCCTATAAAAGTAAATAAATAATCTTTCTGTTATTTAAGGTTTTATTGCTTAGTGATATCTATATATTAGACGAATGGAACCAAAAATCACTCTCACAAAGGGAGAAGTTCATACCCTCTTTGATTAAGTAATAACCAAGGCAAATTTCATACTAGGAACACTTCTGTAAACAAAAGGCCTTCATCATTTCCACATAGAGACAAATATTAAGAACGAACCATAAGCGATTAGGTGGTGATCTATGCGTCCTTAAGAATGAAAGAGAGAAATAAGTCAGTGGGCACAGGTGGTTAGAGAACCACGAAGGTGTTTAGGACTTGGAAACTTCTTAATTCATATATCCATTCTAAACCTGTAAGTAATTCTCAAAAAGACGGATAAAAATCGAGAAGCGAGCAAATTATTACAACGCATAAACGATTTTTAGACATTTATATGCAGCCAGAATTAATTGCCGCCTTATTTTTTTTCTTTGCTGCGTGATGAGTCATAAAACCAAGAAACCTCTGAAATATTTTTATGGTTCAGTTAAATAAACTCAAGCGATATAGCTTAGGAACCAAAAATATTGACTCAAAAAAAATCTTAGGTTGCAATTATGGATAAATTTGTTCTTAGAGTGAAAAATAGACCACAACAGCCACCAAGGAATAAAAACGGGCATGACAATGTCAATGGCTTGTTTACTTTTTTCCCGTTCTTTGATGTTTTTCAACTTCTCTCTACTAACCCCTCTCAATTCTTTAATTTTTTTAGTCACTTAAATGAGACATTCGGAGAGTAGAAATGAAAATAAACTTCTTGAGAGTATAAAATTTCAATAATCTACCATTTTCTCCAAACAATATCTTAATCGAATGCCTTAAAACATCCATATAAAGCTACATGACTCTCCTAAAAAAGAAAGATAAAATTAAATGAAAAGATGATAATCAATTATAAAACAAAAATAGAAATTGATTTGACAACATTTCTCTCAAACCAACCACTTTTAGATAAAGAGATTGCGATTTTCTATACTTAATAAAGAAAAACCAATATAGAGGAAAAATAAATGGGTTAGTGAATTTTCTTCTCGCCCTTTTCTATGCATCACCAGTCTTGGACTCAATTTCCAATCGTCTGGCTTCCAATGGTTTAAATCAATATTCTGGAGGCGACGGGTTCTTTTTCCATCTCTATTTAGGCAATCCAAAGACCGAAAAAAATATACAAAATGATTTTTCACATTCTCTCTCTCATATAATAAAGTTGTGCAATTTATATATATATATATATATATATATATATATATATATATATATATATATATATATATATATATATTTTTATATATATATATATATATTTTTATATATATATATATATATATATTAATATATATATATATATATATATATATATATATATATTTATATAGTACAAGAGGAAGAAGAATTGGACGCGAATGAGCAAATGAGACAAGAAACAGAGTTTTTTTAAAGGCAAGAGAGAGGGACATTAGAAGAATCCAGAATCAAAGGGAGCAGAGGGCGGCACAGTGAAGGCGATCCTTTACCGAGAAGACAGAAATAACGCCAGGGAAAAAAGTTAGAAATAACGCCAGGTGAAAAAAGTTTGAAAAATTCCTGGCCGGGACTCGAACCCGGGTCTGCTGATTACCAGTCAGATGCTTTACCGCTAAAACACCAGGCACAGTAACTATATTTAACTTAGGGAGATAGTGGGTTTGATGGGGTAACGCTTTGGGCTAAAGATACGAGTAGTTACTGTGCTTGGTAGCTTTGCGGTAAAGCATCTGACTGGCAATCAGCAGACGCGGGTTCGAGTCCCGGCCAGGAATTTTCAAAACATTTTTCACCTGGCGTTACTTCTATCTTATCGGTAAAGGATCGCATTCACTGTGCCGCCCTCTGCTCCCTTTGATTCTGGATTCTTCTAATGTCCCTCTCTCTTGCCTTTAAAAAACTCTGGTTTCTTGTCTCATTTGCTCATTCGCGTCTAATTCTTCTTTCTCTTGTACTATCTGTATTTATCGTCAGCTATACAAGGTTTCTGCATCTTTCTTTCTTCAAATTTATTTGACAGACAGAAAATAAAAATAGCATAGCCCTATGGTAGTTGTATAATCACCCGCAGATCCTGTAGTTACTCTTTCTTTGTATATATATATATATATATATATATATATATATATATATATATATATATATATATATATATCATCACTAACTCTATAATTTTCGAAGAAAGTTTCTTTGAGTATTTGAATAATAATTAGTTTGGTTATGAAATGTTTTTTTTAGGAAAGTTCAGAAGTAAATATAAGAATTGAAATTTGGTGAATTTTTTAAAACCCAAAGAATTCAAATGATGAAGTTCAGAAAATTAATATTTATATATCTTCTTCTATAACTCTATTTTAGCAACGCGATATTTTTAAAGGGGGAAAATTTATTTAAGAGTTTCTATTCAGGATTATTATAATTGGTGAAGATCAGAAAATTTATTAAAATTTAACCATGG